>SJYC01079799.1:0-52531 GCA_006408675.1 Madoqua kirkii
TTTCTCATTATTAGTGTATAGGAATGCAAGGGATTTCTGGGTGTTGATTTTATATCCTGCCACTTTACTATATTTATTGATTAGCTCTAGTAGTTTTCTGGTCGAGTCTTTAGGATTTTCTATGTAGAGGATCATGTCGTCTGCAAACAGTGAAAGTTTTACTTCTTCTTTTCCAATTTGGATTCCTTTTATTTCTTTTTCTGCTCTGATTGCTGTGGCCAAAACTTCCAGAACTATACTGAATAGTAGTGGTGAAAGTGGGGGCCATAGGTTGTTAAAAGAATATTTCCAAACACAAGAGCCTTATTTGCCCCAAAGAGAATAATGCCATTACCTCTTCAATGCTGTTGATAGAATATCACCCTTTCTCACTTATCACATTTCTAGTTATTTTTTATGTAATTGTCTTTTCCATTATAAAGTGAGCTTATATACTTGATGAAAGTAGGAAAAACTTTTAGCTGTATTCCGCTGTATTTCCAGGTTTTGGATGGAGGCAATAAATATTTGTTAAGGGAGACCTATTTAATTGATGAATGGATGAGTAAATCAATCAATTGATCCATTCATGGACTATGGGTTGGCTTAGATGATAAACATCTTACAAAGGTTTATTCTGTTTTGTATTCCTGACCTAAACCATGGAATCTGGCATGAGTAGGTGTTTGATAGATGCTTTTTGAATGAAATAAATACATGTATAAATGAGTCTTGGATAAGCCCTTACTATCTAACTTGGGACTCCTTGTTTATGAAGGCAGGGGCCTGGCTTGATATTCCAGGATATCAAGCATAGACTAGAATTTCCCAGACATACTGGGGAGTTCAGTCACCCTGTGGAAAAAGATGATACCAAAGTAGATTTTTGTTAGGGAAAGTGCAAGAAAATATCATTATAATGCAGTTCCCCTGAACATTTTTTTAAAAATCTCACCCTATGCCATAAATTAAATAATTAAGTTACACCTAATATTTACTTTGGAAATCCCAAGATCCTATTTCCTAAAAGTCCTGAAAACTGGAAGACAGGCTCAAAACAGGCTAGAGAGCTATTGGGCCTTTGTCTCCTGGCCTGATACATAAATCATAAATCATTACAACAATTTGTGTTTTGTTTCACTAACCTTTGAGAAGAGAATAAACATCCTCTGGGAATGCTGCTCTCCTAAAACTCTTGCTTACTACAAATGTTCCCAGCCTGCTTTGGTTTGAAGTTTCTTCCTAAAGTGTCTCTGGATCATAGCACAGCCTTCACTTCTATCCATCTTAGAACTAGATCCATTTCCATAGCTCAGACTATTAATGGAACTAGCTAATCTCTAGAGCCAGTGATGTTGGGAATGAATAAGGGCCGCAGTTTCATTCTGGTTTATGGGCTTCTTCTCCTGTTTGTGGATTGAAGAATCTTCTAGTCAAGCTAGCTTTCAGGGAGTGTGAAAGGGTGACCTCGGAGTTAGAAGACAAGGCTGTGGGCTGAAGTCATAGTTTGCTACTCAGATAGCTATGTGACCCTTTCTGGGCCTCTTTTTACTCCTGTGTAGAGTCATGCTATAAAGATCACAGTGTTAAGAGAACCTTAATGTGAAGGTGATATATAAACCGTACAGGACAGTACAGGACCTGTGAAGGCCTCAACAGATCAGCATGCTATAGCTGCTCTGGATGTCATCCATGGTAATATTAGGGCACTGCCAGGTTCTATGATACTGTCTGTACTTTTCTTTAGAAAATAGTTAATAATGGCATTATTATTCAGTCACTAAGTCATAACTCTTTGTGACCCCGTGAACTACTGCATGCCAGGCTTCCCTATCCTTCACTATCTCCCAGAGATGACTCAGACTCATGTCCATTGAGTCAGTGAGGCCATCCAATCATCTCATCCTCTGTCACCTTCTCCTCCTGCCCTCAATCTTTCCCAGCATTGTGGTCTTTTCCAGTGAGTCAGCTCTTCTCATCAGATGGCCAAATGTCAGTGAAATCTAGTAATCATAAGTAAATTTTGCCTATTTTTGACATTCTAACTGACAGTAATGAAATCATATTGTATATGTTCATAGATTTTACTTCTTTTTACCATAATGTTCCTATAACTTAATTATATTTCATATTGCTCTGTATGGCCAAAATTCACCCATCTTCCACGGCTTTTTCTTTTTTTGTTGTTGTTATTACAAACAACAGTCCTATAAACATCCTTTTACATGTGTCCTTGTGTAAAAGTGCAAGTATTTAAAGGAAAATTTTGTATTATAAATAATTCACATCTTTAGTTTTACTAGATTATATCTAATTGTTTTCTTCAGTGGGGAAGATAAATTGATATATCCAGTAAGAGCATGTGAATTTTCTAATTCCTACACATCCTAGCCAACACTTGATATTGCTCAACTTTTTAATATTTGCAAATCTAGTGGTTTTAATGGTACTGCATTATGGTTTTAGTTTGTATTATCCTGATTATAAAAGAGGGTGAGTGAAGTGAAGTCACTCAGTCATGTCTGACTCTTTGCGACCCCATCGACACCAGGCTCCTCCGTCTATGGGATTTTCTAGGCAAGAGTACTGGAGTGGGGTGCTATTTCCTTCTCCAGGGAACTTGGTGACCCAGGGATGGAACCCAGTTCTCCCACACTGTAGACAGACGCTTTACCATCTGAGCCACCAGGGAAGTCACAAAAGAGGGTAATTATTTAATACCTTTATCCATGATTTGGATTCCCTACTCTGAAGTGCCTCATTATATGTTATGCCTATTTTTTTACTTAATTATCTTTTTCTTATTGATTTGTTGGTACTCTTTATATTTTTTTGGACACTAATGAATTGTTACTAGTTTGTGGCAACTATTTTCTCTCAACTTGTGGTTTGAGTTTCAAGGCATTTAAAAAAAATTTTTTCTGCTGTAAAAAGCTTTTTGTCTTTTTTCCTCCTGTAGTCAAATTTAACTCTTCTAATGGCTAACCATTTGTGTCACATTTAATAAAACATTTACTACTTTGGCTCATAAAATATTCTCCTATAATGTCCTCTAAGATATGTAGAATGTGCCTTTTGCATTTGTCTTTAATTCATTTGGAATTAATTTTGGTATATGATATGAGATGGGACAAATTTAATATAACTTTCCTATGAATAACTAGTTGTCCCAATGCCTGTTTTTGGAAAGGCCATCCTTTACTGCATTTGCAGTGCAGGCTCAGATTTCCATGTATCCGTGGGTCTATATTTCCAACTGGCATTTTAAAAAAGAGAAAGAATCAGTCTCATTGAAGCTCTCATTTATTGAGAGCTTAGTTTGGACTAGGAACTCTGCTAAAAGCTTTTTATATGCATTGTTTTATTTGACCACCAAATAATCCTGTTGAGATTGATGGGTACTATTCATTTTATCCTCATTTTACTTATGAGTAAACTGAATCACAAACATGAATTTCGTAAATTAAGTACTCAACATTTCCTAATAAGGCGTGGAGACTGGCAATGAACTCTAAATGAAAGACTTGTTTATTTTGCAAGGCACTATTTGAGTTTGAAAAACCAGAATGTATCCTTAAAACCCTGAGTTTTTAAAATGCCTTTTTGAAGCTCTAAATTTTATTTCAAATACAGTCTCAGTGGGGTAAGTGATGTGAGCACACTTCCTGCTCACCTCTTCTGCCATGCTGTCTTGAAAAGCTTTGTATGGCGTATTTTGCTAGAATTTACTCATTTTATAAGGATTAGCACATTTATTCAACATGAAGCAAACTGTTTAACTCACAGATACTTTAAATGAATGTGCTTCTTCATGCCTGCGTTTGGGTAACTGAGTCAGCTTTATAGGGCTTTACTATTACTTTTAACATAGGTGATAATTAAAAATGTATTTAATGTATTCATTTCAACCTAAGCCTGAGATATTTAGTGTAATATATGTCTAAAAACCTCACTGGTCACCAGAATTCTTTTATTATAGTAATTCCATGTGTAGAGGAAATGACTGATCACTGGGATTATTTTCTACTCAGAAAGATCTCATCTGTTTATGAAATAACGAAGGCATACCCTGTACATAAAGTCTGAATATTTGTATGCTTTTGTGCGCGCGCGCGCACACACACACACACACACACACACACACACACACACGATTCCTGCCTCTGGTTCAGTTTTAGGGCTAATTAACATTTTTGTACCTTTTATGCACCTTACCCCACCCACACAGACATAGAGAATAAAATAAAGTCTTAATTGGTCATTAAGTTGGAGATTTGTAATGTACGGATGACTTTCCTTTTCTGAAAGGTCAGATGAATTTTGAGAAAGAACAAATTCCAGAAGACCAAAGCTTAGATAAAAATTTCTGTCTTTGCTATGATTTTCCTGTTAGGCCTTAGTTTGCTGTAGGTTTTTTCTATATTTTTCATTCTGGCATTTTTAAAATGAGGAGAATCATACAGTCATAACATGTCAGAACTGTATGAAACCTTAAAAAATCTCATTCATGGATCTGTAAGACCTTTGCAAGGTAAAAATCTTTTTTGTAATAATACTAAGATGCTACCTGTCTCTTTACTCTCACTAGTGTTCAGTGAGTTTCCCAGAGGCTACATGGCATGTGTTATCACAACAGATGGAATGTAGACAAAGAAGAAAGAATCCAGCTGTCTTCCACTTACCAGACAGGAAAAAGATGTGCAGAAATGCAGGAGAGTTGCTTTTACAATTGTTTTCTGGTTTGGAAAATCTCATTATTTTTCAGTAATGTGTTTTAATGTTAACCTGCATTGGTTTTTTTAATGTTACCCTTGAACTAATAAATAGTTTTTAAATTTCTCAGTTTTAATTACTAGCACAATAACTCAAAAAATAAAAGCTCTTTTTGGTCTTTGATAATTTTTAACAGTGTAATAGGGTCCTGAGACCAAAAAAATAAAGTTTAGAAACTTTCATCTATTTTAACTTAAGGTCATCATTTGGCAGTAAAGAAATGGAAACCTTGACTTCCTCAAGGGCGTAGTTGTTGCATTTAAATCAGCATTTTGTTCTCTCTATTGACTTTGCTAATCATTTCTCATGTAGGTATGTATCTGTGGTGCTGCTATATACATTTCTGCCTGGAGCATGATCATAGCTTCACAGAAAGTATTCAAATATACTCACTGAGTCAGTGGTTATTATGAATTTCTAGTAATTCTTCTAGTATGTTCTTCAAAGGGTATATGTAGAAGATTCCAGCACAGAGTACTTGGTGTTGAGTTTTTACCATTGCCACAGAAAGATTATAAGTAATTTAGTAATAGTCAATCCTAGTACCCAGGCAAAATCACTGTGAATATTTTTGAGTAATTCTTTTTGGGGGATGTGGCTTGCCAATTTGAGTACTCCTTATATTTTAATGAGTTTTAATCATAATTAACCAGCCATGTATAATACCTGTAACTGAGTGGTTTGCTTGTGACAGCACTTTCAAAGCTATTTTGAAATCTTGGCACATGCCAGTGGTCATTATGTGCTGCTGAACAACTCTGCTTTGGGGCAGGACAGGTGGGAAAACTGTTCAGTGGTTCTCCCAGCAAAGCATCCCAAACATGTAACAGTTTGGCCATTGTTAACAGTGCTAAGACACAACAGCTTTTGCTGCTGCTTTAAATTATCATGTATAAAAGCAGGAGACTATGAATGTGAAGGGAAGGCCATAAATAACAAAACAGTTTCTTAGCTAGCAAATTAGTTGAAGAACAGCAAGGGCAAGATTTTCCCTGAGTCTTCAGAATCCATATGATGGATTTTAGATATAGATTGGAATTTAGAATTTAAGGTTCAAATTGAATAAGTGATTAATCTCACTCATAATTAAAGAAATACAAATGAAAATACAGTAAAAATAATGCAGTGTCTTTGCTTTTACCTCAGCAAGGATTAAAAGGTTGCATAATAGTGTTGCTAAGAAATTGTAAATAAAAATAGCCATTTAGAAAAGGCAATATGATGATATCTAGCAAAATTAAAAGGCATATGTGTATATCCATTTACTGAACAGATTCCCTCTGTACTGAAACATCTGTGAAAGTTTGCAAAATACATGTACAGGGATGTGGTATCATTGTTTATAACACTAAAAATCAAGTGATGGAAATATGCATCAATGGGGACCATTTTTTAGTAAGCTCTATTATATCCAGGCAACCAAATCTGATGAAATCATTCAAAGGACTGAAGAAGAGATATAGGCACTGATCTCTAAGATATGTTGCTAAGATGTAATAGGCTTCCATTTGTGTAAAGGCACAGTGTTATTTGCTCAGTTGTGTTCGACTCTTGGCGACTCCATGGACTGTAGCCCCCTGGCTCCTCTGTCCATGGGATTCTCCAGGCAAGAATACTGGAGTGGGTTACCATTCTCTTCTCTAGGGGATCTTCCCAACCCAGGGGTTGAACCTGAGTCTCCCACATTGCAGGCAGATTCTTTACCATCTGAGCCGTCAGAGGCAGGGTGTATGAGTAAATTGCATGTATTCCTGTGTATAAATATAAAGATTCTGGAAGAATAAATAAGAAATTGTCTACACTGGTTACATCTGAAGGATAATTTGTAGGTTGGGGTCAGGGAAGAAGGTAAAAGAGCTTTTTGATAGATTATGTTCATGTATTCCTATAATTAAAAACATTTTGATAAAAAGCCTTTAAATTTTTATCTTTTTAGATCCAGGAATACAACTTTATGGAATTAATCTTATAGAATTGGTTATGTATTATTAAGAGCCCTGGTCCTAAGATGGTCTTTTGACATTGTTACTAAATAAAATATTAGAAGCAATGTAAGTGACCAGTCGTGGAATTAGGTTACATGACTTATAGTATTATTAAAAATTATATTTTGAGAGAATATTTATACTGTTTGTTAAATGGTGCCCCTTAAAGTATGTGCACTGTAGCTCAGATATCTGGGGTGAGATATATCCAAGCATGATTCAGTTCAATTCATTTCAGTTGCTCAGTCGTGTCCGACTCTTTGCAACCCCATGAATCGCAGCACGCCAGGCCTCCCTGTCCATCACCAACTCCTGGAGTACACTCAGACTCACATCCATCGAGTCCGTGATGCCATCCAGCCATCTCATCCTCTGTTGTCCCCTTCTCCTCCTGCCCCCAATCCCTCCCAGCATCAGAGTCTGGGATTCCAATGAGTCAGCTCGTCGCATGAGGTGGTCAAAGTACTGGAGTTTCAGCTTTAGCATCATTCCTTCCAGATATGATTAGTGGTAGACTAATGAATGATTTTTATTTTCCTTTAAAAAAATAAATAAATTTGTATTTCCCAAGTGCTCTAAACACACACACGTACAACCCAGGTTGTTTTTAAAAAATAAAAATAAAAGCTAAAATATTTATATATTGCTGCTAAGAGTAAATTAATCTCAGCACCATCAGAACACCTGTTTCCATATTTTCATAACCTGACTCCATTTTCTTAGTTTAGTAATGTTACATACTGCTTGGCTTATATGCCATGGAATTCCCATATAACTGATGCATTCATAAACCTGTCTATTCAGCAGTGAATTCCTTTAATAAAAATATGTCGGAGCTTGTGTAGTGAGATATTTGGGGGAAAGTATTTTCTGTTGTACCTGCATTTGTGTACCTAAACTATGTTAAATGATCTCTGCGATTTGACATGGTTTGTCAACAATCTGTTGATGCTACTCTGGCATTTTATGTTGTGGTTGTTCAGTTGCTAAGTTGTGTCTGACTCTTTGCTTCCCCATGGACTGAAGCATTTCAGGCTTCCCTGTCCATCACTATCTCTTGCAGTTTGCTCAAACTCAGGTCCATTGTTTTGGTGGTACCATCCTACCATATGATCCTCGGTCACCTCCCTTCTCCTCCTGTCCTCAATCTTTTCTAGCATCAGGGTTCTTTCCAGTGAGTTGGTTCTTCACATCAGGTGGCCAAAGTATTGGAGCTTCAGCTTCAGCATCAGTCCTTCCAATGAATATTTAAAGTTGATTTCCTTTAGGATTGACTGGATTTGATCTCCTTGCAGTCCAAGGGATGGATTTTATTTATTTTGTTAAGATAGAAAAACTGTGAAGCACCGTTATTAACTTTATGAAAATTCAGGTACTAGGTGGTAGAACCTTAAATGCACAGTTATAAAAACAGTGCATCATGACTTTCTGATTTTCCCTGACCACAGAGCAGTGCTGAATGCATGAACTGTCCTCTTCTAGGCTGGACTGAACCATGTAATTTAAAAGTGTCTGCCAACCCAACCCCAAACTAATGAAGATACGTGTAGAAGGGCACTCAAATATTAGAAAGTCTTTATAGTAGGAGAAATGAAAAGAATGTATGCTCTCAAACAATGCTTTAAAATACATACAGCTTTACTATAACTTCTCCCTTCCAACTTTATAAGGTGCTTTATTTAAACAAATTTAAGCTCAGGAAATAATCTGGCATTTCTCTGACCCCATATACACACTCTGTCTCTCTATATTCTGTGATAAGATCATTTCTATTGCAATTCGAATCTCTGGTGGCCATCCTGTCAAGTCTCTCTGAGAATGATATTTGCCTTGTGAGCTACAGTTTTTGCACAGAAATATGAGGTGTGGGCTTCAAGTGTCATATCAACTGAAATCCAATATTCTCCACTTACAATTAGTTTCTACTTAATAAATTGATAATCATACTCAAAGACAATGTAGTTTTACAGTCCTGCTTGAACAGTCTACCTGCATGTTAGCTTAACATTGACTTCATCCCACAAAGGCATTCATGGTGGTAAGGATAACTTTTCAGATACTGTTATTTCTATATTATGAAGCATGTGCATATATAGCTTTATTTATGTTTACATATACAGGCAACAGGTGTTCCACACGTAGAATTTGAAAGTGGATATAGGCAGAAATACAAGCCCAATTTTCTATATAATATTTAGCTAAGGTCAGCCACTTAGCTATCCTTATTCATTTAATATTGGGTTCCATTTCCATAGAATGTAATTTTGGAGTTTGGCTACTATTCTCATCTAAAAATATCTCAGATGAACAGCTTCACATACAAACAGTGTTGTTAGCAGTAATTTCAGTGCTTCAGTACAGAAACTGTCTTTTCCTGCGCGTAATCGTTGTCTGCCCTGGCACACGGGAGCCCTGCATCATTACTTGGTCACCCCAAGCAGTGCAGCGCTGAGCCTGACGGTTTCCATATGGCGTGTCACACTAGGGGAACAGGGAAGTGAAGGATGCTGAGAACACACTTTCTTCCCGCCACACTGAGAAAGGAAATGATGCTGGCGGCTGTCTATCCACAGAAACATCTGAGCAGGTGAAAACTCCACCCTCACACTGTCAAACGCCAGTGCTGGCATTTGGCTTGTTTGTTTGTTTATGGTTTATGCTGAAAGAAACTCAGCAGGATGAAACCCATGTCACTTCTCATGGGATGAAACAGTAAACTGACCTCACCATTCAGACATCTGCCTCCCATACTTGCGTATTTACAGTGAACATGGTTTCGGGGCTTGAAAGATAGATCTTTTCCTCCAGTTCTTTGGAGAACTGACAAATCCTTAGAGATATACCTGTTTGGGGGTGGGAGGGGGCAGTTGTATTTGTCTAGAACCTCCATCTTGATTGCTTTGTTCTTTTAGACAGTCAGGTTAGGAGGTGCTAGAATGATAACTGGAAGTGGGACAGGAAGTGATGAGAAGAATTTTATTCTTTTGCTGCATCCTTAAATATTCTAATGATTCTTACCTCGGAGGATGTTGCAGTAGCCTCCAGTGAGAACCCTCAGTATTGGTTCTGATTTACTCAAATCAAAACTATGCTAAAACCAAACCAAACAAAATGTAAAGAAACCAGGTCAGTATTGTATATTTCTGCCTTCATACGCTATAAGTGATGCATGTTCTTTAGAGAAGCAACAAGAAAGTGATATATTTAAGGGATATAGCATGATTATGTTTTTCATTTCCTGCAGGAAGTAGATCATTCATTTTATTCTAAAATGAACTAAAAAGTGTATCATCCCAAGATCTTTACAAATCAGAGATCAGATGTACCCACGGACTCTTAATTTGCATTCTTAATGGGAATTTTTTTTTACAGCTTCTTAAATATGCCAGCATTCAGTATGATTAGGGGGAAATGTGGTGGTAAGAAAGAACAGCAAAAATCATACTCTTAGGCTGACACTGAGACTTTTTATATGCAAAGAAATAAAACAAAAAAGCAAGTCTTTGCACTGTTGATAGACAAATGCAATTTTTTCACAATAAAGTTAAAGCAATTGCATATTTCTGCAGAAACTTGAGCCTCTATGGCTCTTTGGACCTATGGCAGGATTGTGGAGCAGTGTCTGTCCAGCAGTAAGTGAAGGCAGGCATAGAACAGTGAGTTGCAGAGGCTGTAGGGAGAAGAAGAGCTGAAGCCTGCAGGCACACCTCTCAACAGAACATGCGAGGAGACACAGCTGGAGAAGGAGGGAGGGCGGTAAAGTGACACGATAGCTGGGGCAGTTTGGTGGCCCCACAGGGGAGCAAGGAGTGATGGACGTGTCCTGAAAAGTAGACGGGAGCCTAAAGTTGGTCCTTATGGCAGAATCAGCAAGACAAGCAGCAGCATCAAAACTGAGGATTGGGAGTCTCCCCATGGGCAATGGCTTTGCCCATTAGAAAAAAATCCAAAGTCTTACCAGGCAGAAGTCCTTTAAAATCCACTCTTACTGTCCCCTCCAGCCCCATCGTTCTCTCCACTTGCCTATTGCTTGCTATGCTCCAGCAAATTCACCTGCCTATGGTTCTTCCAGCAACTCAAGCTTTTTTCCTTCTCAGGTCCTCTCCACGTGCTGTTTCCTCTGCCTGGAATCCTGTTTCTCCCCATACTTCACCTCCACTGTTCTCAACGTGGCTGACTCCTACTTCCCCTTCATGTCTCAGCTGTTATGCAACCTTCTTCAGAGAGGTGTTTCCTGACCTTCTCATTTATAGGACTGTAACCCTTGCCCAATTACCCTGTGCCACTATCGTCTTGAGCCCTCTACCTGTCAGTTGTGTGAACCAGGGCCTACCATCCTCCCCAACATAAATGCTGCCTGTGACCCAGAGAGGTCAAGTAAGTTGTCCAAACTATCCACTAGCAAAGAGTATATCAGCCAGGATCCCAGCAAGGGAGAGACAGTACACTTGGATTTGCCTGACTTAAGGAGCCCTTAAACCTGAAGAGGAAGGAAATAGACACAGCTGTGTGGAAAATGTCACCTACAAAAGACTGAGACATGGGTGAGGGATGCAACCAGCCCAAGGTGACCCTGCGGAGAGGGGGGCAGGAGTAGGGAAAGCAGACCACACTCTCCTTTTTCCCCATTTTCCTGCTCCATGCTGAAAAGCAGGCAGGAAAGGGAGCCAGTGATGTGATCTACATCACCCCCTAGGGACACAGAACAGGTGAAGAAAGGTCCATGTGGAGGCAAGCAGCAAAGGAACAGGGATTTGAACTTCATGTGGTTTCATAACAGATGCTCTTAACAATGGTGCATGTTTCTCTTTTTGATATGTGCGTGTATGTGTGTGTGTGTGTGTGTTAGTCGCTCAGTTGTGTCTGACTCTTTGCAACCCCATGGACTGTAACCCACTAGGCTCCTCTGTCCATGGAGCCTATACAGGCACGAATACTAGAGTGGGTAAGCCAGTCCCTTCTCCAGCGGATCCTCCCGACCCAGAGATTGAACCCATGTCTCCCACATTGCAGGCAGATTCTTTATCATCTGAGCCACCAGAGAAGCCCCTCCCTCTGGCACAAAGTGCTTAACCCAGACTGATCCTGATGTAACAAGGACCTGAAAGATCACTGAGGGGTTGCTGTTCTTCTTGCATGCATTGAAAAACAGAGTTAGGTGAATATTGCTAACCATTTTTCTCTGTAGGGGAGAGCTAAGGACCACTTCTTAATTAAGTCAGCCTTTTGAGAGGTGAGGATGAGGCAACCTCTTTATTTTTTCCCCTCTTGTAGCTCATTATGTTTCCTAGAATGGGTTGAGTCTTGCAGCTGCTGGAGATGACTCTTCAGGTAATTTCAGACTTGCACTCGGGGGCCAACCTGTGTTTAATTTTGCTGCCTCATTATGTTCTGTCCCATCCCTGCAGGATAGGAAGGCATTCATGTAGAAGAACTCATTCCATTCTCATAGCAGAGCCCCAGTGAGACAGAATGCCCAGCTTGCTCCTAGAAGGTCATTTTCTTCTTTCCTAATGGAACTTCATTTGAAAAGACGCTGATGCTGGGAAAGATTGAAGGCAGGAGGAGAAGGGGACGGTGGAGGATGAGATGGTTAGATGGTATCACCAACGCAATGGACATGAGTTTGAGTAAACTCTGGGAGCTGGTGATAGACAGGGAAGCCGTGCTCAGTCCATGGTGTCACAGAGAGTCAGACATGACTGAGCAACTGAACTGAACTGAATGGAGCTTCAGGATCATATGGGAAGAGAGGCAGCATAAACATTTAGGTGTATCTGTGCTCCAAGGCTGATTCACATAGAGGATCAGCAACCTGCATAAGTTTAGCCTACGAGGGCAGCTGTGATAGTTGTGGGAATGAGGACTGATTTCCATTATGCAATTATTTATCAAGCACCTACCATGGGCCAAACACTTGGGGCTATTATGATGGACAAAACAGTCATGGTATCATCATACTTTCAGAAGTTCACTTTTAAAAATACAAATTGCCAGTTGAGATGGAAAGATGTATGTGTCTTTCCCTCCCTTGGGAAATATAAGAGAGGGCAAAGAATAGAGTTTAAAAACATCATAGATGTGAGAGATATAAAAAACCATATTGCATAATAGCCTTTTAAACAACCATTACATAAAACCTGATGGTTAGATATATGTTGGTGAGATGCATATATTCCATATGGCATATGTGCATTGTGCTTTTTATCACATAACTTGAATGTACATTTAGCTGTATCCCATCTTAATGAGAGGGATTTCTTGCTTTCTTTATTCTCTCAGAATTCCCTCTGATTTTGCTGGGAGAGACAATAATAGTAACAGTAATAGTAAGTCCTTCCACTAAGGATGATCACTTTTTGCAAAGTTTCACATTATTTTCACTGCTTAACAGTGACTCTTGAAATTTACACATCTTTCCAGTTTTCTAAACAATGAAAAGAAAGCTTCTCTAGAAGCACAAAGCTTTGAAAATTCTCTGGGAATGACCACAATTCTCAATGTGACTTTGTGACCAATGTGAGTATCACCTAGACAATCTAATGGGGCTTCCCTGGTGGCTCAGATGGTAAAGAATCTGCCTGCAATGTGGCAGACCTGAGTTCAATCCCTGGGTTGGGAAGATACCCTGGAGAAAGGAATGGCAACCCACTCCAGCATTCTTGCCTGGAGAATCCCCAGGGACAGAGGAGCCTGGTGGGCTACCATCCATGGGGTCACAAAAAAGTTGGACACAACTGAGTAACTAAGCACAGACAATCTAATAAATAGCTATGGAGCACTCAGCATCTGTAAGGCAGGCAACCGGGGGGAGGAAACCTGTGGGTTATGAGTACAGGCTCTAAAATTAGGTGTGTCAAAACCTTAGGCAGACTGTTTAATCTCCAAAGTCTCCACTTCCTTTTCTTTAAGTGGAAATAATAAGAATATCTCCTTCAAAATTTAGTTGTGAAGATCAATGACATACCTAGCATGGTGCCCAACACACATAAACACTCAGTAGGCATCAGTTAATTCTGCCAGTATTCTCATCATTACTTTAGTTATATCTGATTCCCTCTTCTTAAATAAGTGGGATCCCAGGATACATATATCCCCCAGGGGATTTCCTACTCAAGGTTGCCTGTATTAGATGTCATCAACAGAGGTAAGTTTTATATCAGCAGTAGTTTCAAGGGGAAAAATATAAAGGAACAAGCCAAGAGGCCAGTCAATGGACCAAAACACACACACACACAAGATCAAATGTTTTGAGGAGAAGGTAGAAGCTGAGTCCAGAGAACTGACCTAAGACACAGTGTCTTAGTGTATCATAAGATCTGATTCATAACTAACATCCTATGACATGAATGTGCAAGAAGCCAATAAAAGCAAGCATGACCTGCCCTGAGACATAATGGCCAAGAATCTTAAATGCTACCTCACCGATGGGACACAGGCACTGCTTGCTGGGGTTCTGGGGAACCTGGGCTCAGTGGGGCTGGAGCGAGTATGTTTGGAATCACATCTTAGAGACCAAATTTGCTTTCTTGGAAATAGGATCTAAAAGAGAAAGGGGAACAGAACAATAGATGGCATGAAATTGAGGAGTGAAGCACAGAAGATCTAGGACTTGTCCCATGAATTGCCAACTGGCACTGTCTCTGGATTCTGGCTCCATGTGGTTTGAGATAAAGGTGTGAATTCATCTGGAGCAGCAGATATTAGTAAGCCATGAGAGAGGCTCTAGGGCGGGAAGAGGAGAGACTATGAAGCCTGTTCAAGGCATGCCAAGGGGTTTTAGTCCCTTTGACCCCTTCAGAATGAAAGAGAAAAGGAAGGTGAGGTGCTGATTTGGATGATGTCCCGTGAGAAGTTGGTTTTGAGAGACTCCTGAAGGCTTGGGCTTGGGGCTCAGGTACTAAGTCACCACCCTCCTGCACTAGAACTGGGCCCTGGGAGTGGGCCAGCTGTACCTGGGCCTGCAACACTGGAAGGCTCCTGAGAGTTCTTTTTCTCTTTTTCATCTGTCTTCCTAGTCTTACCATATGCTTGGCACACAACACTCAGTATGTGTCTAATAGGTGAAAGGCTGATGCCTCTTGTTGAAGGATGGCCTTAGGTAGGGCCTTCTTGCCCTGGGTGCTTCTTGCCCTGATGTTCTAGCATCATTGGGGGGGTGCTGCTTTGGCCATATGGAAGCCCACCTGGTCTCCTGGGAGATGCTTGGAGTAAAACCACTTCACACAGCACTGCCACCCTGGGCATCAAATGTGGCCAATGGAGGGCAGCAGAGGGCAACAGGCAGGTCCAGCTACTCAAGGGAACTTCCCTCTGGAGGCCACTGAACCACCAGAAGATGTGTCTGGATAGAGGAACTGAGAATGCAGGGCTGACAGGGAAGTGCTCTTGAGCAACCAAGAGGTTGCACCTTGGGAGCAAGTTTGGGTCGTAGAGAAATTGAGGAGCTGCCCCCTTGAGAACTGTGAGCTAGGCTGGGGACTACAGTGGGAAACTTAAAAACCTTAGCTGAGCACATGGAGAAGGGCCGAGCCGGCACTGCCTCACAGTGCCTTTATGCCATGCAGACCGCCAAGGTCATGGGTGAGCTGATGAGACCCACTTTCCAGAGGACCTCAAGGGGAACCTTATGGGCCTCTAGGCTCTTGTTGTTCAGTCACTAAGCCGTGTCCTACTCTTTGTGACCCCAGGGACTGCAGTACACCACTTCCCTGTCCTTCTCTATCTCCTGGAGTTTGCTCAAATTCTTGTCTGTTGAGTCAGCGATGTCATCCAACCATCTCATCCTCTGTCACCCCCTTCTCCACCTGCCCTCAGTCTTTCCCAGCATTGGGGGCTCTCCCAATGAGCTGGCTCTTCCCATCAGGTGGCCAACTCTTTGCGACCCCATGGGTTGTAATCCACCAGGCTCCTCTGTCCATGGAATTCTCCTAAGAATGCTGGAGTGGGTAGCCATTCCCTTCTCCAGGGATCGAGCCTGGGTCTCCTGCATGGCAGACAGATTCTTTACCATCTGAGCCACCAGGGAAGCACCATAGGCTCTTTACTTGCCTGGAGAATGCAGAGCCTCTGGAAAAATCCTCCCCCCGCCCCATATTCTTTGCCGCATTCCTCCCACCTCCACCACCCATTTCTGCTCATGTTTGTTCTTTGGCGGGCTGAGGAGGCTAGTCCTACACTAAAGGAAAAATCCAGGTTTTCCTTGGCATCTCAGCAGCCTCCCTCGGGGCACCTACCTCATCTACCCAACAGTTTCCTCTGTAACTAGAGGCATTTAGGAGATGCTCCTCCCTTCTTTACTGAGTTTCTGCTTACTGGCTAGGAGAGAGCTCTGGGATTTTTCTGGTGACTCACAAGTCTTCACACCTCAAGTTGTTTTCCTGTCTCTTCTTACTATAGTTTCCCAGGAGAAAAGCTGTCTTTACACATCCACGGATAAAAATAAGTATCCAAAAGTCTGAAAGAGAGGGAGTGAGATATACTCACTCTAAAAATTCCTCTTTCCTTTATTTTTTATTTCTTATTTTTTTGTCTTTTAACCACCTGACAGCCAATGGGATCAATTGTTGTAAATTCCTTTTCTTGCCTTTGATGGTTAGAATTACTGACTGTAGCCACTGTGACTTACTTAAGAGAGAATGTCTGAATGTTCTATTTACCAAGTGTATTGGCCAGGATATCTTATCAATGCCTTTGTGTTTTAATCATTTAATATTATTCCTCTTAGAAGCATCATAAATGTCCTTATTGGCTAGAACTTCATTGCCTGGTGAGGTATCTTCCTCGTTTCCTTCTTTACATACTCAGCAACTTAATAGGTGCTACTGAATGAATGGGTGGGTGAGTGCCTATTTTATGATAAGTACTATCCCTGGCATGTTGCAATGCATGCAGTCATAAAGAGTCGGACTTGACTTGGTGACTGGACAACAACAGTCATCCTCTTAGTTTATCCCAGGACCATTCATTTTTTAAAAACTGAACATAGAGAATAGTTGTGGTTATAGTCTTCCCTCTTTAAATAGATATAAGTGTGAGGTCATCACCAAAGGAAAAGGTTTGAGGCTCTGTGAGCTCAGCCACCCATCTCACTTGGCTTCGGAAGCTCTGTACCTTGGGAAAGAATATGACCCTATGAGGTCCTCACTCTATTACTCCCAGAATTTAATGGTTCTTCCCTCTCATTGCCAAAGTTACATCCTTGGCATTAGACATAATGAAGTTATTTTTGGTGACTTAGATGACAGAATCAGAATCCATCAGTAGATGGTCATTACAGAAAACAAATATGGACTCAATTTAAATAAGCATTTGCTAACAGTTGAACCTCCCAAAGACAGATGAAGCTGATTCACAAGGGGATGGATGCCAATCACTGGGGTTTTAAGCAGAGGGTGGAAGGCCAGTTGTCCACACCAGTTCTCTCTGATGCTCAGATCATAAAGTGTTTTGTAGCCTTCAGGACACATAAGGATCATGGCCTTCTGGAATGGGTTTCTTATAAATTCCTATTGATGCCTGCATCTTTAGCCAGTAGAGTAGTGCAGTGCATCTTAGAGATAGGATCTAACTTCTTTTTGGCAGACAAAAAAATAAATTTGCATTCATTGAGTTACTATATACTATGCTGAGTACTTTTCTTTTGATCTGCACAACAGCACTGCTAGGCAAGATTTATTCTTTTCATTCCACAGGTAAGGAAACTGAGACCCAGAGAGTCTAAGTTACTTGTCTGAGTCCACATCATAGCAGAGCCCAATTCTGGAGCCAGATCTGTCTAAAAGTGTCTTTTCAATGCACCAGGCCTCCTTTAAGAAAGAATTGAAAGCTACGCTTGCCAAAGCTCTGTCTTTCTGAGTATACCATGCATTTTAGTCACAAGTAACAACATTTAAAACAGTAATTTATGATCAAGGAGCAGTTCGTAATCTTTATAAATAGCTGCAGGGTGAACACAGCTCAGCTTCGTTCTGCATGCACCTCAGACGCGTGCAGAGTCAGGCAGTTTTCCCATTTCCTGTCAGCAAGTACAGTGCATGTGGCGCTCAAGGAAGGTGAAAAATGATTGACTGCCTTCAAATGAAAGGAATCGCAAGATTTTATAGCTGGTTTTGCCCTGAGAATTGTGAGTGTGGGCGAGTAAAAACAACGAATTCTTCCAGAAGTTAGCAGCTTTCCCCCTTGTTATAATAGCTGAGTCCATCTCTTCTTTTTTAGGTATAAAACATGCACTTGGCAGGCTACGTGAGGGCTGATCACACATGCGACCCTGACAGTATGGTTAAGCGAGTCCACTAATCCGTGATTCGCAGAACTGAGAGACCAGAGTCACCCCCAGGAACACGGCTAGAGCGTTTGCCAGTGCTATGAAAGGCTGGAGCCATCCAAGCAATCAGCCTTTTGGTATTTATTTCCTTCATATAAAAACAGACATTGAACTTGCTTTGTATTCATTTGTTTTCCAGGTTAGCTCTTGGCAATTTTCTTTGAATGTGCAGAGAGGGATTTTTCAGAGGTAACATTGAACCATAACAGGGAATCTTATCTGGCAGTTTTCCCTGATCTGTCACCGAACGTTAATCTCACCACAGGAACACTGTCATATATCATAAAGATACATACCCTTTCCAGACATTTTAAGACTTGTTCATCTTTCCATTGTTGTGCAAACACTGCCATTGCCGACAACAGTTGCGTTTCATAATATTACTAGCAGTCATTTAATTGCACTTGCTATGTGCCCAGCACTGTTCTAAGAACATTTTATCTTACAACAACTTTGTGATGATTCTCATTTTACAGATGTAGAAACTGCAGTCATCTTTTTTTTTCCTTAATAGATTAGGAAAAAAAGAAAGTTGAAGTAAAAATCTCTTCCAGCTTTAAAGCAGATATTCAGCTTAAAACACAACCGAACAAAATCGGTTTCAAAATTGGTTTCAAAGATGTGTATTCTAGGAGTCATTTGTAAAGTTATATTTTTACTCTTCACCTTAGTTTCAACCTTATTTAATAATTTCTATAGTCATAAGATATAATCAGTTCAGTTCAGTCCCTCAGTCGTGTCCAACTCTTTGCGACCCCATGAATCGCAGCACGCCAGGCCTCCCTGTCCATCACCAACTCCCAGAGTTCATTCAGACTCACATCCATCAAGTCTGGGATGCTATCCAGCCATCTCATCCTCTGTCGTCCCCTTCTCCTCCTGCCCCTAATCCCTCCCAGCATCAGAGTCTTTTCCAATGAGTCAACTCTTCACATGAGGTGGCCAAAGTACTGGAGTTTCAGCTTCAGCATCATTCCTTCCAAAGAAATCCCAGGGCTGATCTCCTTCAGAATGGACTGGTTGGATCTCCTTGCAGTCCAAGGGACTCTCAAGAGTCTTCTTCAACACCGCAGTTCAAAAGCATCAATTCCTCAGTGCTCAGCCTTCTTCACAATCGAACTCTCACATCCATACATGACCACAGGAAAAACCATAGCCTTGACTAGACGGACCTTAGTCGGCAAAGTAAGGTCTCTGCTTTTGAATATGCTATCTAGATTGGTCATAACTTTCCTTCCAAGGAGCAAGCATCTTTTAATTTCATGGCTGCAGTCACCATCTGCAGTGATTTTAGTTTCAACCTTATTTCATAATTTATATAGTTATAAGATGTAATAGATCTACTTTATTAAGTATATTTTTGATAGTTAGTATCTCTATGGGGGTAAAAACAACAACAGCCTTTTTGAAAACAGAAGACCCAGGGTGAATTCTAGATTGGAGTTGTTGCCTTTTGTATATACTTCCATCTCCATAAGCCCCTAAACCATATTCCTTCAAAGACTGCAGGCTTTCAGGTTCTCTCTGTAGAAGTCGGATCAGTGTTCTGTTTTCATAATTTCAGAGTGATATTTACTATAAATGACTTTATCTTAAGTGCAATGTTTAACGGCCTCCTAATACCATTCGTCTCTTTAGACCTGAGTTTAGTTTCAGTACAGTTGATTCACCTGGGCTTATGCCAAATAACAAGTGTTCCTGCAACCCTTCCAAAACTTTGTTACAGATAGTTCCCCTATAAGCCAAATCAATGTACCTGTATATTTCTAAAACTGTGAATTAGAGGTCCATGCTTTAAAACTGAGACCTAACGTTATAAATCCAAAAATTCCCCCACATTAGCGAGGTTCAATAATAGTTCTACCTGTCAGTCCACAGTAAGGCTTCTGAGACACTAAGAAATAGAAATCTTCACAGTGAGGACTCCAAGCTTTGAGATCAGACAGCCTGGGTCTGGTCCTGCTAGTCAGGGCAAACGTCGAACCATAAATGTAACGTGCCCAGTGATGGCTGGTGCTTGTTGGGGAAGCGGGGGGCGGGTACGGTGGGCTGTGAGTGAAGTGAGAGCAGATAGGTAGTTGGAGGATCATTTCAAGAGAATCTCTTAGGGAGAGAGAAGAGGAAAAATTAAACCTCATCATGCGATGTAGGGGATATTGGCCTGGGATGTGGGTGGAGACTAAGGTAGACAGAATTCCTAGAAAGAGTAGTTCAGGGAGATTTGTGAGGATCTAGAAAAGAAAGGCTTCCCTAGTAGATCAGATGGTAAAGAATTTGCTTGCAACGTGGGAGACCTGGGTTCGATCCCAGGGTCAGACAGATCCCCTGGAGAAGGGAATGGATACCCCACTCCAGTATTCTTGGGTCTTCTCTGGTGGCTAAGACAAGAGACCCAGGTTTGATCCCTGGGTTGAGAAGATCCCCTGGAGAAGGGAATGACTACCTACTCCAATATTCTTGCCTGGAGAATTCCATGGACAGAGGAGCCTGGTGGGCTACAGTCCATGGTAGGTACTTTGGGATGGTGGGAAATTTCTTAGAGAACCTGGAGGCTATGTCTGGAGATACATTCAGGGAAAACCTGGGACTTCTATTGTGGAACAACCAAGAAGTTTGCGGCTCACGTGGTATAGTCACCCAGAGCATCTAGCTGTAGAGAAATTCCAAGGAAGATGAAAATCCTCACTGGAGTCATGATTCATCCCAACCTGCTGTTACAGCTTTTTGTTTAAATTCTTCAAAGTTCTTTCCCTAAAAGAATGAATGCTTGCTTTTTAAAGTGAAGCAATC
Source organism: Madoqua kirkii (assembly GCA_006408675.1). Taxonomy (NCBI): domain Eukaryota; kingdom Metazoa; phylum Chordata; class Mammalia; order Artiodactyla; family Bovidae; genus Madoqua; species Madoqua kirkii. The sequence goes on from SJYC01079799.1 coordinate 20,854, forward strand.
ATTTTTCCTTTGAGATGTAATGATGATCTTATTTACTCTTGCCAGATCTTTATATTATTTGAGTCAGTCTGTGGTAGACAGCTTACTGAGCACCAAATTCAGTTTCCATGGAAAACCCACATTCCCTTCAAAGCAGTGACTGGACATTTTTTGGCACTCAGTACAGTGAGTTTATTCTTCTGTTGATGTGCCCAAGTTAGTGCTCTCTCTCAAAATATGTGGGTAATTACTCATTTCTTTGCTTGAGACCATGTAATCTGTAGGATTGACACATTTCTCTGATGAGAACTTTGGAAGGAGATGATTTCATAGTACTTTGTCTTGTGGTTTAATGTGGGTCATTCCCATGGTAATCCCTTATGATGGGGATTAGAGAAGTTAAATATTGACCTAAGATAAGACTCTTGAGAGACCCTTGGACTACAAGGAGAGCCAACCAGTCCATTCTGAAGGAGATCAGCCCTGGGATTTCTTTGGAAGGAATGATGCTGAAGCTGAAACTCCAGTACTTTGGCCACCTCATGTGAAGAGTTGACTCACTGGAAAAGACTCTGACGCTGGGAGGGATTGGGCGCAGGAGGAGAAGGGGATGACAGAGGATGAGATGGCTGGATGGCATCACTGACTCGATGGACATGAGTCTGAATGAACTCCGGGAGATGGTGATGGACAGGGAGGCCTGGAGTGCTATGATTCATGGAGTCACAAAGAGTCAGACACAACTGAGCGACTGAACTGAACTGAACTGAACTGAGGCCAGTCAATAGAGGATTCTGAAACAGCATCTTTTTCTTCTAACAATACAAGTCCTGTGGTTCTCTCAAGGGTGATACAAAACCTGTTACCAGAAGCTAAACCTGACCAACAATACATAATAATGTTATGTCTTATTTTATATTTTCCTTTGAATCCTTTTAATCATATTTCAATATCCTATCATATTAATCCTTCTTTTTATAGATATATAGATAGATATGCAATTATACTAATGATCCTCTAAACACTTCACTGTTTCCCTAGATAGACTTTGAGCTCTATGGGATAGAATCCCTTGTCCTCTAATTCTTTAATCTCCTCATTGCCTCTTGCACAGTGCAGAACATACTATAAATCTTTGTTGAAAATATAGAAGATTGACTGTACCAAACATTGTCAAATATGTGGAACAACTAGAACTCCAATTCACTGCTGGTGAGACTGTAAGGTGGTGCAACCACTGTAGAAAAGAGTCTGAGAGTGTTTTTTTTTTTTAAGTTAAACATACAGCTATCGTTTGATCTAATCATTCCATTCCTGTTTATTTATTCAAGAGAAATGAAAGCATAGAAACACACAAAAACTTATACAAAAATACTCATAGCAGCTTTATTTGCAATAGCCCCAAACTGGAAACAACCAAAATATATGTTTGTCTGTAGGTGAATGAAAAAGCAAATTGTGATATATCTATACAATGGAATACTATTAAGCAATAGAAAGGAACAAACTATTGATATATGCAACATGAACAAATTTGAAAATCATATATGTGCACCAAATGCAAAATGCCTCACCAAAAAAAAAAGAGCACATTCTCTAAAATTCCATTTATATAAAATTCTAGGAAGTGTAAATTAATATACAATAACAGCATAGTCGGAGAAGGCAACGGCAACCCATTCCAGTACTCTTGCCTGGAAAATCCCATGGATGGAGGAGCCTGGTAGGCTGCAGTCCATGTGGTCGCTAAGTGTTGGACATGACAGCGTCTTCACTTTCATTTTTTACTTAAATACATTGGAGAAGGAAATGGCAACCCACTCCAGTGTTCTTGCCTGGAGAATCCCGGGGATGGGGGAGCCTGGTGGGCTGCCATCTATGGGGTCACACAGAGTCAGACACGACTGAAGCGACTTAGCAGCAGCAGCAGCAGCAGCAGCAACAGCATCATACTGTGAGTGCCTGGGAATGAGAAAACAGGGCAGGGAGATTATAAAGGCAATGAGGCAACTTTAGGGGGTGATGATCTATTCATTATTTAGATTTTGGTGATGGCTTAGTAGACACATACATTTGTCAAAAGTCTTCAAATTTACATTCTAGATATGCCTGGCTTATTTTCAGTTATGCCTCAGGAAGCTAAAAGAAAAGTACTGAAATTGCTGAAAGTATTCTACATGTGTCTTTTTCCCTTCAGGATCTCACTGCCTCTGTGTTTTTATGGCAGGAAGCTTCCTCTTTGAGACCAGCATACAAGAAGATGTGAAGCAGATCAGGGTATTTAGATCAGACAGAGCTTGTGTGATCAAAACTGTGCTTCTTACAGCCATATAACCCTGGGCAAGCTTCTCATGTTCTTAGAGCTCAGCTGCTTCCTCTTCTAGAAAACAGAACTAATCATATACCAACCTCAGAGGAACATTATAAAAATTAATTTAGATTAAAGGCCTGACACCTCATAAATGGTGAAAGTGAAAGGGTGAGTTGTTCAGTTGTGTCTAACTCTTTGTGACCCCATAGATTATAGCCCTCCAGGTTTCTCTGTCAATGAGATTCTCCAGGCAAGAATACTGGAGTGGGTTGCCATTCCCTTCTCCAGGGGATGTTTCTGACCCAGGGATTGAACCCAGGTCTCCAGCGTTGCAGGCAGATTCTTTACTGTCTGAGCTACCAGGGTCATTAATGGTAGCCTCAATGGCAACCCACTCCAGTATTCTTGCCTGGAGAATCCCGTGGACAGAGGAGCTTGGTAGGCTACAGTCCAAGGGGTTACAAAGAGTCGGAAACGACTGAGTGACTTCACTCACTCACTCACTATTTATTATATATTGTTAAGAACCTTTTTAAAATAAGACTGGCACACATTAATTGAGACCCTTCTCAGCTTGATTTAATTTTTGCTGATTCCTAACCAATTATTAAGAATAAAGCAATTAACAGAGAGCAGACTATGTTTGAATATATAAAAAATACAAAATCACTTCTGGGCACATATCCACTTAATTCTACATCATTTGTGCTAAGCTGAATTAGCATCATATATGTAAGTGTATTCCAAATGGAGAACAGGACAATACAGAAAATGTGAATTGGGGCAGAGTGAGAACTGATAAATTGAAAGGCATGGAGAGGTACTTGAAAGTGTGTGGGTTTTGCTTTACACAGCCTGACTATAAATGTGAGCTCAGCCACTTACTATTTATATGTGAAGCTGTGGATAGGTTTATTAAACTTCTGTGATCCTCAGTTTATTCATTTGCAAAATGTAGTTAAATGGTTCACACATCTAACCGGATTCAGAATTTAGACAAGCTGATTTCAGGTCTCAGCTCTACCTTACTGCTCTGTGCGTGCGGGCTGTCGTATCTGACTCTTTGCGACCCTATGGACTGTAGCCTGCCAGGCTCCTCTGTCCATGGAATTCTCCAGACAAGAATATTGCAGTGGGTTGCCATTTCCTTCTCCAGGGATCTTTCCAACCCAGGGATCAAACCCTCATCTCTTACATCTCCTGCATCAGTAGGTGGGTTCTTTTTAAAACAAACAAACAAAAATTATTTTTTAATTGAAGGATAATTGCTTTATAGAATTTTGTTATTGTCTGTCAAACTTCAACATGAATCAGCCATAAGTATACACACTGTCTCTTATACACATCTAATGGTAGTTTTAAAATAATATGTATTAAAAGTCTTTTGTAAATTTATTCTTGGATAACTGTGTGTGTGTGTGTGTGTGTGTGTGTGTGTGTGTGTAAATGTGATTACCAGATCTCTTGAATCTGCCACTAATACTTCTTTTAAGGAGAGAAGTTTATCACATTAAAACCTTCTCAGTGCAGGAAAACAACTCAAGCAGCAATTCTGGTTCAGAGCAGTGAGGAGAGGCGTCCAGGCCAAGCCTCTAATTCCCAAGGCTTGCCCACATTCCATGGCCCAGGTGTATCTGCGTGGCACCATCAGTTTTAAAGGAACCACCTGTTTAAAGGAACAGCCTCAGAAGCTCAGCTGGGGAGGTGGAGGCAGAAAGCAGGTCGGAGGAGCTGGGGTATGGACTCTTCTCCTGGCGGGAACCCCATGGCCTACTCTGGAGTGGCCTTCCTCAGACACCAGCGTCTGCTCCTGGGTGTGAAAGGTTCGCCACCACTTACCTTCTGTTTCTCACCTTGCTCCCCACGGGGTCTTGAAAGTTTGAGAAAGGTACATATTTTAATCTAATTTTGCAAATGGGGAACCAAGTCCACGAGAAACAGTAGTGGGGAACTTTGAAAGAAATTTTTAGCCAAAGAGATTAAAACTCTAGACTCTATACTCAGATTACCTGGGCTCTAGTTTTATCTCTGAAACTTACTAGCTGTGTGATCTGGGACAAGTTACTTAACCTCATTTTGTCTTGATTTTTCCATGTGTAAAATGGAGAGAGTACCTACCTTATAAGGTTGTTGACAGAAGGAGTTAAAGCAAAGTGCTCGCAATAGTACCTGGCTTATCAGAAGTGCTGCATCGATGGTGATTATTGATTTTGAGCCATTGCCTAGTCAGTTTCATTAGAAAAGATTTGGTATATTGGAATTATTCTGACTTTCCATAACCCTATTCCTTGTAGACCGGTTTATCAGAACAGACTAGGTTTTAATTAAGACTGTTTGTCTTAAGCCATAATCTCAAATTTCTAGGGTTTCCTTTGCTGGCTCAGTGGTAAAGAATCCGCCTGCCAATGCAGGAGGTGGAGATTTGATCGCTGAGTGGGAACATCCCCTGGAGAAGAAAATGGCTATCTACTCCAGGATTCTCGCCTGGGAAATCCCACCGACAGAGGAGACTGGTGGGCCGTAGTCCATAGGGTCACTAAGAGTCTGCCATGAATTAGCAATTAAACAATAGCAACATCATCTTCAGACCCTGTAGCATTTTAAAGAGAGTTTTGAAAATGAGATAGTTCGGAAACTGAGGGGACTGTGCACCAAAAACTCCTGAAAGTCTTAAGAGATTAAGATCAATCAGTACCACAGGATCCCTAGCAGTGAGCCAGGCACAGGCCCTAAAGGATGGAAAATGAAGCAGGGAATTCTACTCCTTGCTACTGCTACTGTGAAGTCGCTTCAGTCGTGTCCGACTCTGTGCGACCCCAGAGACGGCGGCCTACCAGGCTCCTCTGTCTATGAGATTTGCCAGGCAAGACGACTGGAGTGGGTTGCCAAATTCTACTCCTTAGGTGGCTTTTTTTTTTTTTTTTCACTTTCTCTGCCAGCCTCTGGAACTTTTTCATGTCTTGAATGATTAACCAAGGATTATGGTGTTTGTTATTTCATGTATAAGTATGACCACAGATAGATTCAATCATGCTACAAAACCATGTAACTGAACTAGTGTTTTGCTGTGAGATAAATCCCTCATATCAGAAAAGCTTTTATTAGGAAACTGTGTTACAGTAAGATAAACCTTAAGTAACAGTTTTAGGAAGAGCAAAAGTGTTTATTTTTATGTATATGGATTTTCTCTACCAGTACCTTTTATTTCTCATAGTACCTGTTTCCTTATATAATACATGGTATTGAAACCTATCTTTATACCATTTACCTTTTTAGAAGTATAGTGTTTGCTGCTGGTTAGAACAGATTTAACTGTTTTCCCTTGATTTTATGTCCATTATGAAAGAATATTTGTATTGCTATATGAGCACTATAACAGATATGAGAAAACAGGATAGTTTACAGATTGAATTTGGCCCCTAGTATCAAAAGGGACTAAATTTGAATTCTAACTTCACCATCTAAAAACTTTTGATTTTGGATTAATTATTTAATTTAAGCTTAAATTATTTTATCAGTTTTTAAAAAGAATAATATATGTATCTACTATACATGATATTTACATGGAGGAGCCTGGTAGGCTGCAGTCCATGGGGTTGCTGAGTCAGACGCGACTGAGTGACTTCACTTTCACTTTTCACTTTCCTGCATTGGAGAAGGAAATGGCAACCCACTCCAGTGTTCTTGCCTGGAGAATCCCAGGGATGGCGGAGCCCAATGGGCTGCCATCTGTGGTGTCGAACAGAGTCGGACATGACTGAAGCAACTTAGCAGCAGCAGCAGCAGCTTTAGGCAGTCATGTGAATGCTTATATTCATGCCTGGCATCGAATGAGCAACAAATAGTAAGTCACTGTTATTCGATGTTTTCAGCTTAAATAACAAGAAAGTTTCATGCTTGAAACTATTTTATGCCTGCTAATCTTGAGTTTATCCATTTAGTGAAGTGAAGGAAACTACAGCCATATAAACTCACACTGAAGCTATATAGTAGAATTGTATGGAGGTTACAAACCGGATTCAGAATTTAGACAAGCTGATTTCAGGTCTCAGCTCTACCTTACTGCTCTGTGCGTGCGGGCTGTCGTATCTGACTCTTTGCGACCCTATGGACTGTAGCCTGCCAGGCTCCTCTGTCCATGGAATTCTCCAGACAAGAATATTGCAGTGGGTTGCCATTTCCTTCTCCAGGGATCTTTCCAACCCAGGGATCAAACCCTCATCTCTTACATCTCCTGCATCAGTAGGTGGGTCCTTTTTAAAACAAACAAACAAAAATTATTTTTTAATTGAAGGATAATTGCTTTATAGAATTTTGTTATTGTCTGTCAAACTTCAACATGAATCAGCCATAAGTATACACATCCCCACCCGCTTGAACCTCATTCTCATCTCCCTTCTCATCCCACCCCTCTGGGTTGATATGGAGCCCCTGTTTGAGTTACCTGAGACATACAGCCATAGATACCCAACGGGAATTTGCTGTACGATAGGTGGGTTCTTTACCACTAGTGCCATGTGGGAAGATTATTGCTCTGTAGGTTTGAGCAAATTGCTTACCCTTGCTGTGCTTCCCCTGTCTCCATCTATAAAACTGGGTCAGTGATACTACTTTATTTGGTGGCTGTGAGAATTAAGTGAGATGATACACATAGAGCTAGCACATGGAAGACCTTCAAAATATTTGAATTACTAATATTCAAGAATAGTCAAGGAAATTGCAGAGTGTAAACAACATAACTAAAATCAAGTTTAGGTTTGGAGTTCTAGCAATCATGCAGTTTTGCTCTATTCTATGAAAATGAGGTTGATATCCAGCCATAGTTTCTACTTTGTAGACTACATCTCCATTACATCTTTACTGACTATTTATGTCCTGTAAAGAATATAGAAGTTGAAGAATTAAGGAATTTGGTATATTGTTAAAGAGACAACCCTAAGTCATAGAAGATAATTTGAGGACAATTCAGATAACATAGTCAAGTGCTAAGTGATATGTTGTGGTCTGTAAGAAAAGGAAAACTGCAAAGCAGGACAGATATCCTGTCCTGCAGGGAATCAGCAGCTGGGAATCATTCATGGATGGTAGGGTAAGTGATAAGTGTTTGGAAGGGAGTATGGATGGATTCAAGTTCTAGTTCAAGAGAACAGCAAAAGCAGAGGGCCGGTGGTAGGTCTGGGCATGGCATTTTTGGAGGGGAGAAGCACGGGAATGAGAAGCCCCAGAGGATATCTGTGAGCAAATAGTGAGGACTGGGTGTGGTGTGCCAGGTGACAAGCCTTCTGAAGAGTCGAGTTTGTGGTTTAATGTGTACCCCTCATTTTATAGAGGAGGTGAATGAGGTATAAAGAACACCAGGTCACACTTACTGATGGGTATGAGACCCGTCATCCTGGACTCCTTGGCTAGCGAATGTGCAACTGCATCACTGTGTGGGGTCAGATGACAGAGATCCTTGAGAGGACTGAAAAATTCCCTAGATGGTTCTCACAGGGTCATGCTTCTAATTTCGTAGATTAAGTGATCTTTTTTTTTTCTGTCCATATTTCCTAAAGTAAAAGAAGCATACATTAATTCACAGGCCGTCGGAATGAGGGCTTCATCAGTTCCCTCTCAGGAACACCTGTTGGAGCATTGACTTAGAACCCAGATCTGATTGCCAGGGCAAAGTGCTCTCCGCTACAACCCCCCTCCCCCACTGTATTTATTTACTATGATTTCAAACCCTTTTCTTAAGGATCTCCTTATTTTGTTCCTTGTTAGGCTAAATGACTCAGGTTTTTCTTCCTCTACAGTGTGTTTCATTTTCTCACTTTTACCAACCCCCTTTAGTATCAATGAAATGTTACCATCTATTTACATAGAGCCTCCAGGATTGCTCTGCCTATGACTCCCTAAAAGCTGCTGATCTGAAGTCTGTATTCAGTTGTGTTCCTGAATCATGCAGGTCATTATATTAGAAACATGTTTTCCTACTCTTCTGAGTCACCTCTGGCTTAAAGGTTGCAGATCCTACTGCTGCCGGAGTCCTTTCTTGATAAAAGCCGACACATACATCCCCCGGAGATCCCTGTTTTGCTGTTCCATTCTGGTGGAGTTGTTTTCACCTTCCCATTTTTCAGCCCCCGCCACTTTGTGCCCAGCGGGCGCTTGTGCGTTAACACCATCATGGTGTGTTTCAGATGGCTGTGTGGGGAAGAGGCAGGCAAGCAGAAACGCTGCAGATAAAATACAAAAGGAGGTAGGGTGGGCTGTGACTGAGGTTGCAGGGGCTTAGGAAAGTTTCTCTGCTATTTCTTAATCAGCTTCAGTTCCTCTCCTTCACCTCTGAGTGGGTGTAAATTCCTTCAGAGTTCTTTTCCCACTCTCACCACCTCCTCCTCTTCCGCTTCCCTGTGTTTCCTTTACAGCCCTTAGTGGCAGGTGAATCAGAATTAGTGGGGGAATAATTATCTTTTCTTTCACCATTTATCACCAGCCCACTTCCCTTTAAAACCTGAGATACTGCTTGCAGGTTGCCAAGTATCCACAGCATCCTGAAGAAGTGTCATGTTTATAGGAACAGCTTATACTGTCAGCATTAATGAGAGAATAAGCACAGGTCTGTTCAGCAAATTGGAGACCTCTCTCACTGCATGTGCTAAAATCTGGGAACAGTAATAACTTGTGGTTCCCCTTTTGCTGATCCTATTTGACACCATTCAACACATGCTTTGCATGACAGTGTTCTCTTTTCCTCTGACATTAAGCTGTGTTTATTGCTCTAGTGAAGATTCCAATTTCTCTACATTTACTTGTTACTGTTGAATCTTTCACTCATAAATCCCTTCCTCCCTATTCAATTTTTAGTCAATTAGGGATAAGTGTCTAAATGCAACTTTATGAGTTGCATTCATTCTGTTATATTTGCTTTTGAGAGCTTTATGTACTTCTGTGTTTAAAAATGAGTTGTGTGGTTATTTAGTAATTTTTATAATTTCATCAAATTGCATGATGAGGACTTGAATATGGTTACTAGGTTTCTTAGGGACAGCGCCTGGCTCTCCTGACAGCACTCATTCCTTTAGTCTTTAAGAACAGTCCAAGAGGTGACATTCTTTGGCAGACTGGGTGGCAGACAGGATGGAGGGATGTTCTTCAATGGGCCTGGGAAACACGTAAGGCAAGAAAAGTGACTGGCGGGAGGAGGAGCCATGTGGCTTTAAACTAGCCATTGGAAGGACTTCCTGGTGAGAAGTCAGGGAGTAAAGAGAAGAGCACAGGCTGGAAGGAATGGAAGCTGGAGGGGTAAGAAATAAGAATTACTTGGACAAAAATAGGTGGAAGATGATTAAAGAAGAACAGTTTCATCAAGGACAGTGCTAGCCCGTACTCTGCCTTGGGGCAAAATTAGAGAAAGGTGCCTGATTCCTCTGCGTGAAGGTGGTCTGTATTTGGGCACACAGGCTGGGGAGCAGAGTAGGCTGTATTATAGTCACTGTCTGCCTCCTTGGTTCAGTGCCCTTGGGCAAGACACAGCCTGCATTCTCTCCATGGCAAGTCTGAGTATATTGATCAAGAATATGCTCTAAAAAGCAGTGGTACAAGTTTTATTAAGTGTTACCTCTGAAGCGAAAACAGTCTGCTCTGAAATGGTCGTATTCTAATATTGCTTTCCATAATATAGTAAGACTGACAAAGTTTCTGAGCCTCTGTGCTTTGTTTGACCCCTCACATGGCACTGAGTATACTGTTATCCCCACTGTGTTGATGAACAGACAGGTTCAAAGAGATCAAGGATATATGACATCATGTAAGTAACAGTCATGATTTAAACTCCCTGACTGTAAATCCTGAGTTTTTCTGCTGTGTTAGGCTCCCCACATTGACAGCATACAGAATAAAGGGGGCTGCATTTGTGAATTACCATGACCATTCCTCACGCATATGCAGTAATTAAGACAACTCTGTCATTTTGCCTGTACAGTAGAGCTGATGGATCCCTGCCACCAAGGTAACTTGGAGAAGTGAATTTCTGTGCCTCAGTTTCCTCACATGTAAACTGAGGCCAGTAATAAATCTACCCCATAACTCACTAGGTTGTTAATCGTCATAATTATGTTTCTGAATATTAAACACTACAAGACAGGGCTTCTGTTTCATATACAACTGTGTTTCCAGGAACAAAAACAATACCTGACACAAATAGCTGCCCAATGTATATTTGTTGAAAGAGTTAATGGACGTAACAATTGACTGCATGCCGGGTGCTAGGATGGGCTAAATGCTTTGTAAACGTTACTTATTCCTCACCACAGAGCTGCAGGCTGTGTGTGATGACCTGCATTTTACAGGTGAGGAAATCAAGGCAGAGAGAGGAGTGAAATAATTCATGAGAGGTCACGCAGCAGAGCTGGAATTCAAGCACAGACTTGTCTGATCCTAAAGCTCATGCTCACAGCTACTAGAACGCAAGGACTAAATAAAAGTAGTGCTGGACCTAGCATAGTTTATAACATAAATGTTTGATTAATGAGAATTTCCTCTATTCTTCCAATTGTAAATCCAAAAGTCATGACCACTTCTTAAATGTCTAAAGAATAAATATAAGGGTTTTAGTTGATGACTAACTAGAAGCATAACTTCTGAAGCCTGACTAACCAGTTTCTTTCCTCTATCATGCTTCAGTGATGACAATTTCTTGGGGCACCGGTTGATGATTTTTTCCCTCCTTTCAACGTACCCCTCATTAGCTCTGGTGATGCATGTTCTCACAGGTCTCACAGCACAAGAGACATTGATACTGGCTTTTTTCCAAGGATGTAGAGGAGCAGCCAGAAGTGACTAACATCCCATATGGTGGGGAGCACAGTTGTGTCTTTATGATGTAGTCATCCCTGAACACCTCGTGGTAAAGCAATTAATATCGCAATGGGTAGGGGGGGGTTTCACTATTTATTGTGACATCTGTATTTCTTCACCTTTCAGAAACAGGAAAGATAATATTTAGAAAATATTAAATAGTTATAATGAAGTCTAAAAGAGTTGCTGGAGCCTCCTCCCCTTGCTTAATATGAAAAGCACATGACTGGGTACCAAAAATAGAATAGGTACCCAGATGTGGTCACAGTTCAGAGAGGCAACTCTAGTCCAACTAGCCTGCAAATCATGAACTTTGAACCACGTGGGTTCAGATCCCAGCTCCACCACTTGCTAGCCTTATTGTTCTGGGTGAGGTGTTAACCTCCACAGGGCCTTGGCCTTGCTCTCGTAGGAAGCTGAGAATTCCTGCTTCACAGGCACTTTGTGAGGACTGATGGAGGCAGCGCGGAGCAGACCTAGCAGAGTGCCTGGCGCCCGTGGGAGCTCCGTGAAGATGGGTTCTTCCCCTTCAGGGTTGACAGTGTAGCGAGAGGGAGCTGGAGACGATGAGGGAGGTGATTGCTGGTGAAGTCAGCGTGTGGTACTCTCAGTAGAAGTGGCATCGTTACATAATGTTTGGAGACATGGAAATGCAAAATAAAGATTATGCATAATTCTGGTTGGTTAATAAAATGGCCATCTTGAAGTAAAATACACGGGTGGGTGTGGGGCCGGCATCAAGGGCTGAGGCCCTGGCCAGAGGTGCTGGAGAGCTTTCCCCTGGCCTGTGTCTCAGCTGCGCCCCAACAAATGGAGATGCGTCTACTGCACACTTGCCACTTAGTATAATGAAGGAGGCAAAACCTGTGGGTCTATAGTACCCTCAAATGGGAGCACAGAAGGAGTTAGAAGCGGGTCACTGCCCAGTATTTTTGTCCATGAAAGGGCTAAGTCTATATATATTCTCATAAAAATAACTTTTCCTGAATGAGTTTGACTTTTCCTAGAGACATAAAAGCAAGGTTAGTCAGTAGGAAAGAAGTAGACGCCTTACATGGACTAAAGCTGAGTTTAAGTTTCATTCGTTCGAGTGTTTGAGGTCTGCTATATACCAGAATCCCCACTGAGTATTGCACATAGGAGAAACAGGTGTTTGAAACATCAGCAAGAACAAAACAGCATTGACCCTAATAATGTAGAAATCGTTAATGTATAAAATGTTCTTTGCATTTTATACACATGGACAAGTGGATAAAGGTCAGGAGAAGGGTACCTTACGTGTGTACTGAACATGATTTTCCCTCTTTCTCCAAGGACCCTGTTATTTAAATAGCTCCCCTTCCTCATCTGCTGGTGGGATAAATGGCTCCTTCTACAGGGTACAACATGACAGCTGTTTAATGACATAACAGATGAATCCAAGATTGTCATACCCCTCAGAGACAGGGAGACTAGGGCTCAGAAGATAGCAGCCAGTTTCCTACAGTAGACTTTGGCCCATGTGTGGTAGGGAGAGGATGGTTTTGGTGGACTGTGTAATAAGATGTACTGAACCCCCGCAGTTTAATATATATGTCATCTAGCTAGCTGGACAGCAAGAATAACTCAGCACCAGGATGAGAGGCTAAAATAAGCAGCAATATAAGACAGGCAAACGTGAGAAAGAGGTGGGAGTGTGCTCCACAGGTGAGTGGCCTCAAGGCCTGTCAGTAGGTAACACTCTGCTTAGACGTGTCACAGTGCTGACACCTGGCAGGAATCCCATGAGAAATGCTTCAAATATGGAAGTTTCTGTCTGGAAGAAAAGGACACTCCTGTGTCCCTGTGTAGAAGTGTCATGAGGAATCGGAAGTCTTTGAAGAGAAAATAAGGATTAATTTCCAGCCACAATGGACATGGTGTCCTGTTAGACATTGGGAGGAGAGACATGTTTCTGAGGAGAACCAGTGGGAATCTCCTTTGGCCACAGAGAAGATTCTAGTCTGTGAAAGCATTAGGTGTTCTGTCTCATGTTATTTAATCATTAATTAGCATCGTAAACGTTTTTGCACTATGGAGGTTGAGCCTTTTGAGTGAATTACCTTATTTATTCTCATGATGATTTATGAAGTAGATATTGTCATTGCCAGTTTTCAAATTAGACACTTGAGGATTAAAGAGTTTATATTATCCAAAAAAATAAATCATACTGTAAGTGGATAAATCTCACTTCTCCTGTTAGATAGACTTAAACTCAGGTCAGAGCCTAAGCTCTTAACAATAACTTGATGGATTTTTCCTCGCACAGAATGAGTGAGAGGATTCTTGGTTGTATATGAATGAACAATTTTAAAACATTTATTGAAGAATTTTTTAAAATTATTTTTGGTTGTGCTGGGTCTTTGCTGCTGTGTGTGGGATTTCTCTAGTTGCGGTGAGCCGGGGCTACTCATGGTTGCTGGGCATGGACTTCTCATTGCAGTGTCTTCTCTCTGGTTGCAGAGCACAGACTCTAGGCTCGTGGGCTTCAGCAGTTGCAGCATGTGGCTCAGTAGTTGTGGTGCCCAGGCTTGGTTGCTCCATGGCATGTGGAATTTTACTGGACCAGAGATGGAACCTCTGTCCCTTGCCATAACAGACAGATTCCTGTCTACTGGGCCACCAGGGAAGTCTGAATGAAGATTAAAAAGAATCTAACCCATCATTTCATTGCAGTTGTTCTTAGAAAGAGACCAAGTAAAAATAGCCAACTTAAAGGTAATTTTCTAGCAATAGGTTGGGCGTGGGAGAGCCTGAACAAGGATGTAAGTAACTGAAACTGGCAAACTGCATGAGGACACGTATCCTTGCCTGGCTCTTGCTTTTCTGTCACCAGCACTCTTTACCCCTATGTGCTCTGGAATTTTAGTTCCTCTGCCCACTCTGTGATTCCCTACTTTGGATCAACTCCAGGGCTGACTTTACCTGTTCCTGTTCTTTGCTTAACAGCACAGGGCTGGGGGAAAGCATAACCCTACTAATCGGCCCCAGCCCAGCGCATTTCAGGCTTCCTGGATGGTGCTAGTTGTAAAGAATCTCCTGCCAATGCAAGAGATGTAAACAACATGGGTTCAATCCCTGGGTCGGGAAGATCCCCTGGAGTAGGAAATGGCAACCCACTCCAGTATTCTTGCCTGGAAAATCCCAAGGATGGAGGAGCCTGGTATGACTACAGTCCATTAAGCTGCAAAGAATCAGACATGACTGAACAGCTGAGCTTGCATCGTTCTTGTTCGCAGTCCCAGCTTGTTTCTCCCGATTGGTCAGCGGTTCTGTTCTTTATCCTGCAGTGGCCCTTCCAAACATTTACCACTTATCTCAATCCAACGTATCTGAACATCCCTCTCACCAGATTCTGCACACTTCTTCCTTCCGAGAAAATACCCCCCTAGAGTTTCTTACATAGAAGTAAACTGAGGCACAGAAAGCTTAAATAACTTGCCTCAAGTCTCACTGCTAATATTGGCAGAGCTGGGATTCAAACCTCCTCAGTCTGGCTATATACTTTGCCCTGTTACCCTCTATGCCATAGTGCCTCTATGGACATATATTTTGGATGAGTCAGTTACTCAGTGAGTACATAGATTAAAGGCTGGGATCTGAAACTTGGTAGCCATAGTAGCCAGGCCAGGTCTGCCCGTACATATGAAGTTACTGATAAAGTTAACTCATATCAGGACTCACTAAATGGAAGCCACCTTAGTAGCCTGGTCCACCTTACAAAGGTAAATCCAAGCCAGGCTGCACTTACAGGAAATGCCTGTCAAGGAAACCTAACATACACCAATCAGTCGAACAACTTGGCTTTAGCTAGCTCACCTTACCCTGGGAAACGGGACCTACCAGCCTTAGAAGGAAACTCCCAGCCTCCTGCCACTTACACCGTTTCCACGTGGCCTCTTCTGATGCTCTGTAAAACACACTTGCCCAAAATCTCGGGAAGAATGCTGCACTGTTTCTGGGGCTCTGCACTCCCCCGG
This sequence comes from Madoqua kirkii, assembly GCA_006408675.1. Taxonomy (NCBI): domain Eukaryota; kingdom Metazoa; phylum Chordata; class Mammalia; order Artiodactyla; family Bovidae; genus Madoqua; species Madoqua kirkii. The sequence continues at coordinate 35,983 of SJYC01079799.1, forward strand.
TCCATGGGTTATTTTCTCTGGAATAAAGGACATCAGACTCCTCACTTCTTTCAGTTTTTTCACTTGATACTAGGCTTGCAGCAAACGTGGCCTGAGTCCACATGCCTTTGCAATTAATTTTACTGGACTGGTCCTTCCCCAGGGACCACAGGAACTTCCTCCGTGACTTAGTTTTCCCCTTGTCCCAGCATCCTATGTGGCCAGAGTGGCTGCTTAACTGACCCTTCCCTAGTCTCAGCTAGCTTTTCTTCTGTATTCCCTATTGCCCTTGAGGACTGCTTCCAGATGAGAATCCAGGAATAGTCCGGGATTCTTCCCATACTCTCCTAAAATTTTATTTCTTGACTCTATCTCTTCCTCTCATTTTCCATCGTCACTTCTTTGAGTCTTTCACATAGTGCATTCTTTTGGCATTGAGAATGCAGTGATGAAGACAACAGACAATGCCCCTGACCTCGTTGTAAGGGAGGAGATAGATTCTAATGAAGATCTAGATTGTGATTGGTGAAAAGAATCAAACATGGAGTAGACGGCAAAACAGGATGGCCTGATGGTATTGAAGGGTGACGTGGGTACTCGATTGTGAAACCAGTGATCCTAGTTGAGTGACTCCTTTTCCTCCTGTAACTTGCCTACTTAGACGAGGTATGGACATGGTGGATGGATGACTTCATTTCTTCATCTCTTACGCAGATCATTACAAAAGTCTGCTGAACAGTCCCCTGACTTCCAGTTCTCGCCTCTCTCCTGCTCCATATTGATGCCAGCATGTTCTCTGTAAACAGAGTTGCTATGTCATTGCTCTGATTAGACACCTGCAGTGCCCCCATCGGCCTGTGGCAGTGGCTTTCCATCCTTAGTGGCTCACAGTTGCATGGAGAGTTAACCACCCTGACGGGTGTCTCCTCCCTGGCTCTCATCACCTCCCTCACTCTCCTCACCTCCCTACCAAAGTTTCTGATGCCATAGATCTGAGGGTTGGTCTGGGGTGGGGTCTGAGAATGTGCATTTCTGACAAGTTTTCACCTTATGCTGATGGTCTGGAGACCACACTTTGAAAACCACTGGCCTGAAGAACACTTTGCTAACTGCTGCAGAAACAAAGCCAGCCTGTTTCCAGCTTCACTCCTCCACTTTCTCATTCATGTAGACAGTGCTCTAGCCAGACTCTTCACAGCATTTCCAATAAGCCGAGTACTTCGTCATCTGTTACCTCTGTTCACGCTGTTCCTCTTGCCAGGAATGCTCTTTCTTTTCTCTCCTTGGTGAATCCTTATCCTTTGAGTCTCCACTGAAACCCTTTGCCTCTGGGATCCTTCCCTTATCCTACCATTTGAGTAAAGTTAATTATTGCTTCTGGCTTCCATAGCACTTTCTTTATATCGCTTCATTTCTCACAGCTTAATGTGGTTCCTTGTATGCCTCTTGCTTTGAGAAACCACAGTTTATTTATGCTTGTTACTGCCGTCCTACCCCCGCAAAGACCAGCACCAGCCCTGGTACCTAGCAGAAGCTCAAGAAATATTTGTTGACAAATGACTGTTTAGATAGGTGGGTACTTAGAGGTGTCAGAGAAGGCCCCTCAGAGCAGAGTCTTGAATAAAATAGTAGAAACATACCTGATAATGCGCCAGTGTTAAGCCTTGTTGGACAGGAGACTAGGGAACAGAAAATGAAGTCCCTCAGAACACTCTACCAGCTATCCCACTCACCAAGACAGGCCATTTAAGAGAAGAGATCTGTTGATAATGCAAAAAGGAATGTTTGCAATTTCTAGCTAGAATTGCCTAGAAATTATAGAACCCAGGGAAACATCACCAGTGAAGGTACCGCTAAATAACCCAGCAAAGCAATTTCTGAGCTTGAGGCTCCAAAGGACTGAATTCACTTACTCCCCAGCAGGGGTCTAAGGAGCCTTTAACCGAAGGATCTCTGCCTAATTTCCCCTCCCCCCAGAACATCTTAAGCTCTGAGCTTGCAGTGATAACAGTCCCTTATATGAGGATCAACAGGCAAGGTCTATGCCTCCAAGAAACTTAAAATGCTGCCTGAAACACATGGCCTTAGCATGTGGAGGAGACTGGGACTTTGTGATTTCAGACCTTGTTTCAATTCCACACAACTTTAAAAATTTAAAGAGAGTTCTGTTTCTGGTTTAGCTTGCCTAATAAAAGACCAGGATGTTGTAAGGTCACGTTGCTGGGCAAAAGGTCACTTTAGGAGTTTTGACTGTGGTCACAGCCCAGCCACCTGGTAGCTGTAGAGCTAAATAGGAGCAGCGTGTGTGGCTGAGAGTGGCTCCCAGCCTTGCCCGCCAAAAGAGTACTGAGCCTGGAATTGCCTTCTGGTTGGTTCAGTGGCCTCATGTGAACTTCACTCAAACGTAGTTCTGTGGCTCAGAGCAGAGACCTACCCAGGACCTAGTGGTCTAGGGTATTTCCCATGTCTGCATATTTATAATTTGTGAGGAAGGTCTTGTATTCATCCACAGTAAGGTTTTCTGTAAAATTACCACAGTTTTCCTGTCTTTGGGTGGGCTTTAGAAAAACAGTCACTTTCAGTCCCTTGAAGGTGCCCATTTCTTCCTAACATGCGGGTCAGATATTCAGAACTGCTGTGCCAATCAAGGGGATGTGTTTTTGTGCTAAGTGCTGTTGGGACTCCTCCTGTGTCTTCTTAGTGGTAACTTCCAAGGAAGGAGGAGCAGAATAGTGAAAAGCACAGAGAGACAGACACGACGTGGATTCAGAATGAAGAAGAGCAAGATGTAGGAGGAGCAAGTGAGACTGCATTTCCCAGGAAACAGGACAGAGAGAAGAGTGTTCCAGGGAAGGAGTGTTCCAGGGAAGGAGAGGGAGAGTGAGAATGGACCGGAGGAAGACTGAAGGCACAGCTTCAGGAATCAGAGGTGACTTTGCAGGAAACCAGTGGCTGCAGCGGCAGGTACACTGGGAAGGGTGGGGTGAGGGGCTCAGGGCGCCCATCTGCTGAGCACTGAAGCCTCTCAGGCTCTTTAGCACCCACTGTTATTGTTTGGGGAAATCCCCACAAGAACCCAGGGAGATGTTACTATCCAAGGCTAGTTAAGCTAATGTCACCGTTTCAGCTAAGTGGTATTTGAGGTGGTCAAAAAGTATTGGAGCTTCAGCATCAGTCCTTCCAATGATTGATTTCCTTTAGGGTTGACTGATTTGATTTCTTTGCTGTCCAAGGGACTCTCAAGAGTCTTCTCCAGCACCACAGTTTGAAAGCACCAGTTCTTTAGTGCTCATCCTTCTTTACGGGCTTCCCTGGTGGCTCAGAGGTTAAAGTGTCTGCTCCCAATGCGGGAGACCCGAGTTTGATCCCTGGGTCAGGAAGATCCCCTGGAGAAGGAAATGGTAACTCACTCCAGTATTCTTGCATGGAGAATCCCATGGACGGAGGAGCCTGGTAGTCCATGGGGTCACAAAGAGTCGGACACGACTGAGCGACTTCACTCACTCACTCACTCACATACTTCTTTACGGTCCAGCTTTCTCACCCATACATGACTGCTGGGAAAACCATCGCTTTGACTAGATGGACCTTTGACAGCAAAGTAATGTCTCTGCTTTTCAATACACTGTCTAGGTTTGTCTTTGCCTTTCTTCCAAGGAGCAAGCATCTTTTAATTTCATGCCTGCAGTCACCACCTTCGGTGATTTTGGAGCCCAAGAAAATAAAGTCTGTCAGTGTTTCTATTGTTTCCCCATCGATTTGCCATGAAGTGATGGGACCAGATGCCATGATCTTAGTTTTCTGAATGTTGAGCTTTAAGCAGACTTTTTCATTCTCTCTTTCACCTTCATTAACAGGCTCTTTAGATCCTCTTTGTTTGCTGCCATAAGGGTGCTTTCATCTGCGTATCTGAGATTATTGATATTTCTCCAGGCAATCTTAATTCCAGCTTGAGCTTCATCCAGCCTGGCATTTCACATGATGTACTCTGCATATAAGTTAAATAAGCACGGTGACAATATACAGCCTTGATGTATTCCTTTCCCAATTTGGAACCAGTCCATTGTTCTATGTCTGGTTTTAACTGTTGCTTCTTGACCTGCACACAGGTTTCTCAGGAGGCAGGTAAAGTGGTCTGATATTTCCATCTAAAGGCAGTCAGATTTGGACGGCTATTCACCTGGGTGGGTGTTAGGAGAGGGGCCTCCTTATGTATAATTAGGCATGCAACAACCCACTTCTCAGCCTCCAGGTGACCTCTGCTCTGGACAAACAGAATCCGAGATGCCCAGGGTCCCTTCCCTGGTGTAACTGCAAAGAGGATGGTGTCTTCCATCCTCTCTTCTCAAGGATCGTCATATAGCAAATATCCAGATGTTTTCTCCAGTCTCATATTTTATTCCCTAGGGATGCTGCTCTAGATTAGAAGAATCTCAAGTGTTCCTGATCTGATCATAGACTCTGACAGGGGCTCACTTGCCTCTTCAATGAAACTATTTGCATGCACAACTGGAAAACACCTTTAAAGTCTGAGGAAACTGGGAGCAGCTTCCAAGTAACCACTTGGGGTTTGGATTCGACCTCTATTTTCTCTCATCTGGTGTTTTCATGTTCAGCCCTTTTTCAAACTTAGTTCTCTGCTGCTTCACCCCTGGAATGAATCTCTAACATCTCTCCAGTGCCCCACTTGCACCGTGTCAGGCCAAGTCCTCCCAGTGCTCTCTTGCTAAACCCTCCATTCGCCATGTAACTGGCCCCTGGCCTGGGCCCTGTCTGTTCATCTTATGGAGTTTCTGCCAGATTCATCCTCCCTAAGTGCCGTGTTCAGTTTCTCAGTTGTGTCCAACTTGTTGAGACCCCCATGGACTGCAGCACCCCAGGCTTCCCTATCCACCATCTCCTGGAGTTTGCTCAAACTCGTGTCCATTGAGTCAGTGATGCCACCCAACCATCTCATCCTGTCATCCCCTTCTCCTCCTGCCTTCAGCCTTTCCTAGCATCAGGGTCTTTTCCAATGAGTTGACTCTGTATCCGGTGGCCAAAGCACTGGGGCTTGTGTGCTGTGCTAAGTTGCTTCAGTTGTGTCTGACTCTTCGCGACCCTGTGGACTGTAGCCCACTAGGCTTCTCTGTCCATAGGATTCTCCAAGTAAGAATACTGGAGTGGGTTGCCATTTTCTCCTCCAGGGGAATCTTCCCAACCCAGGGATCAAACCCTCCTCTCCGGGGTCGCCTGCATTGGCAGACAGGTTCTTTACCACTAGCGCCACCTGGTGGTACTATTCGAGCTTTGGTGGTTTGGTCACTCAGTTGTGTGACCCCATGAACTGTAGACCTCCAAGCCCCTCTGTCCTTGGGGTTTTCCAGGCGAGAATACTGGAGCGGGTTGCCATTTCTGTCTCCAGGGCATCTTCCCGACCCAGAGATTGAAGCCGCATCTCCTGTGTCTCCTGCAAGGCTGGCGAATTCTTTATCCACTGAGCTGTCGGGGTTTTGCTCTATGTTGACTCAGTAGCACTTCATTGATCACAGAATGAAACTCCAAGGCTGGTCTGGGCTTCAAGGCTCTCCATCAAGCCTCGCAGAGACTCACCCCACCGTGCTTTCTAGGGTCTCCTCACCCAACAGTCTCAATTCCAGGATACATCCAGAATTTCTTCCATTTCTGTGCCTTCATTCCCACAGTTGCCCTGCTTGGAAGTCATTCTTCCTTATTCCCGAAGGTCAAAATCCACCTGTAATTCAAGGCCTGGTTCAAGTACCAGTTACCACAAGAATTTCTGTTAAAGTCTTCCTCCCCATCCTTCTACCTAAACTATTATCTCCTACCACTGAATTCCTATCACAGTGCATTACACCCTGTCAGGGAACTTTGCAGTGTAAAATTTTTGTTAGAAATATTCAGATAATAAATACTTGTTTTACATATGTTTCTAGGGATTTGCTTCATAGAATTAACCAGTTGACATATGCTTCCTATGTTTCCTCCATACTTCTGAGAAAATGGGGAAACACTCTTCAGAGTTATGATGAAAGTGATTATTCTAAAGCACTATTGATCATATATCCAAAATAAAGTGTGTAGAGTATTAACAAGGCTTCCCTGGTGGCTCAGATGGAAAAGAATCTGCCTGCAACGCTGGAGAGCTGTGTTTGATTCCTGGATTGGGAAGATCCTCTGGAAAAGAGTATGGCCACCCTCTCCAGTATTCTTGCCTAGAGAATCCCATGGACAGAGGAGCCTGGAAGGCTGCAGTCCATGGGGCCGTGAAGAGTCAGATACGACTGGGCGAGTAACAGACAGACAGAGTATTGACACCAGAGACTAACAGAAACTCAATATTTATTGACTAAGCGAATGGATAAAAGAAGCAAATTAACGTTTCTTAAGCTCAGCTTTTAAATAGAAAAAGCCCTGACCTTACTCATAACCCTTACCACTTCATGCACTTCCTGGCCTTACCTGTGAGTCCTCCAGGTTTCTAGGCCACACCACCTTCCAGTTGCTAGGGCTACCTCTTTGTGTATTCAGCCTGGGACCCCTGGTGGCCTTGCTTCCCCTACAGTGAATCCCTGTCTGTCTCATACTAGAGGCAGCTAGCAAAACAAGAACAATTTGTCTGGTTATGAAGCTTTTAGGTCACATTTTCCTTAGAATTTTGCCCATATTATTTCACTATTCCATATTTACTGTTGCTAGAAAGAAGTCAGAGCCAACATAAATTTTTTCTGCTTTATTTTTCACAGCTAGGTATCCCTAGACTATTTTTTACCTTTGGAACTCAGCAACTTCCCAGTACTTGATTGAGTTTTCTTAGGAAATGATGTGACTTTTTATCTGTAGTTTCAAATCTTTAATCCGGGATTCTTTTCTTCTTTTATAACTTTGACTGTCTTTATTCCATTTTTTTTCCTGTCCTCTTTTTCAGGAATACTAGTTGTAGGGATGTCAGATTTCCTTTGCCTATAGTCAGGGTTATTCTTCATATTCCTTTTAATCATGATAATATCTTTTGTCATTTCAGGCCTCTCTACTATATTTCTAGATCTGTTTTCAGTTAAGTTGGTTTGATATTTGTGCTTTTAACAAGGCTTTCATTTGCCATACTTCTGCTTTGTTTTTGTATTTCTTTCTTGAGCACTGCCAACTGTTAAAATCTTCTATAATCTTAATAATAATTGCCTATTTAAGATCCTGTATCCTTTGAACTCTTTCTATAGCCCTCTAATACTTTTGTGTCTATTGAGATGCATTTCTCTAAGCATTTATTGATTTCTGTTTCTATAAAATTGTCTTAATCTAATTGTCCCCTCTTTTCCTGCTGTGGGGTTTTAGTGTTTCATTGTTTACCTTACTTTTGTAGCTTTTATGCATAGGTCTCAAATTGATGCATTTCCGATTATTATCTTTGGGTTGCTAGTTTCAGAAGACTAGCTAGTTCAGAGTGGAGTGAAAGAGAGCTATTAAGTTGGAGCAGTCTACAGTTTTGGTAGAGGCAGCTAGGAAAACAAGGACAGTTTGGTTGAGATTTGCCACAAATGCCTTTTCACAGAATCTGGTTTAAGTTTGTCTTATACGCAGGGCCCTGGCTTTAACTCTCTGTCCTTGAGAAAGCTGGTGTGATTTTTAGCAAAAACTCTTGACAGGCTGAGAGTGTCACAGTCCAAGGACTTCCACCTCTTGTCCATCCACCACCCTGTTCTTTTCTGGTGGGCCCTGTCAAGTAGCTGGTTATACTGAGGGCCACAGAAAGAGCACTCCGCTTTGGTTCCTCTTTGGATCCCCTGCCGTGCAGATCAGCAATGATTTGACCTGCGACGTCCCCACTCTCATGGCCTCAACAAAGTGACTTTTCAGCAAGCCTTTAGGGCCATTCCTATTCCTCCTGATGAAATCCACTTTCTGCTTGAGTTTTGAGGAGGCATATTCATCTTTACACATACAGGTTTTACAGTATTGGTCAGCTACGCTGTATAGTTAGAGCAGCCTTGCTATTTCCAAGTAAATGGAATTTTTTCCTTGATAGTTTTGTGTGTTTATGTGCACAGTATATGAGAGAATAGGGCCAAATGGAAACACTTCTACATCTTTAAGCAAAGGTCCAGATAATGTTTTTAAAGACAAAATCAAGTGAAAAGAAAGCCAGATGTGGCTAATAAAAATATTTTATTAATTATGCTACAATGTAGATGTAGCTTGAAGACAATCATGCTAAGGAAAATAAACTAGTCAAAACAGGACAAATATTGCAAATATTGTATGACTCTACTTACATGAGCTGTCTAAAGTAGACAAATTCGTAGACACAGGAAGAAGAAAGCTGGTTGCTAAGGGCTGAGGGAGGTCAGAATGGGGAGTTATTGTCTAATGGATACATTTTTGATTTAGGAAGATGGAGAATGTTCTGGACATGGGTAGTGGTTATGGTTGCACAAAAATGAGAATGTACTTAATGCCTCAGAACTGTAACCTTAAAATGGTTAAAAGGCAAATTTCATATTATGTATATTTTGCCAAATTTTTCAAAATAAAAGTACACAAACATGGAAAAAAATTCTATTAATTAGATAATATCAAAGTAATGGGTATTTGTTGCCATATGAGTTGGCTGTGTAATCCTTTGGAACCATTCTCAGATGAAATAATGGATGGGAAACAATTTTTTAAATATTAGACAGTGTTTCAGTATAAGATCATATTCATTATGGGCTTCCCTGGTGGCTCAGTGGTAAAGAACCCACCTACCAAGGCAGGAGACATGGGTTTGATCCCTGGGTCAGGAAGATCTTCTGGAGAAGGAAATGACAACCCACTCCAGTATTCTTGCCTGGGAAATCCCATGGTCAGAGGAACCTGGTGGGCAACACTCCATGGGGTCGCTAAAGAGTCAGACACAGCTTAGCAACTAAACAGCAACAACAACAAATATTCAATACAGAATAGAGTTTATATAAATCTGGGTCATCTTAAATTTACTGATGGGCATACCCAAAAGCCTTTTTTATTGATTTGGCTTCAAATATTTGTACATATTGTATTTACTTTAAAAGTAAACTATGTGAGTGTTCTTTAAGCAGGGGAAGGCATCCATTCTTACAGAAACAACAACTTGTTGCTTTAAAATATTATAAAATCAGACCAAATAGCACAGCAGCATCCTAATAAGTAGAGTTAATCATCAAGGTGTGCTGACACTCTGGATGAATGCTTGAGCATGCAGTGGTGAAGCCTCTAGTGAGTGTGGCTGTGTTATTTGTTATCCCTCTGTGGTTTACAAAGGGATTGCAACTATGTAGCATATATGCTGCCGCCCCCCAGCCCCCCACGGCCCCCTTGCTGAGCTCCTGACTGAGTGCTAATTTATCATTTTACACATCACACTAAGATCAAACATGGCCTTAGAACCTTTCCCGTCACAAAAGTATCTACTATGAATTTATTCAGGATGGCATGGCAGAGGCAGTCTGCCTACCACCCCTACTCTAACTCACTGCTGGGCTTCTCAGTTTGATGATGTTCCCACATAATGAGCAGGCAGAACTGTGAAATTAAATGATGAAAATGATGTTTCCTAACTATCAGAAAACATTCCATAGGCTTCTCTTTCTATGATGCTTCGGTAGTGTGTCTAAAATTCAGTTCAAAACCTTATGCCTACTCTGGGTGCTATTTGATCTTGGGTGAGGAGATGAATAAAATGTAAGCTCTGTCCTCAAGAAGTTAACCAATTAGTCTAAGTGTTTATCAAACACTTCCTCTGGCAGACTCAATCCCTGGTTCTAGGATTACAGACGTGAGTAAAACAAGTACTGACCTTGCCCTCATGAACATACAGTCTAGAGGGGAAGCTGGGAAATCAAAACATATAATGGTTAACTAATTACAAGGACATAAAGCGCTTCAGAGTTGTTGAGGGCACTACTATCAGTATGTGACGGGGCTGTTCGTTTGTCGGAGATGAAGGGGTTTGTTATCTAGTGATGGAAATAGACACAGAAGCAAACACGTGGAACTTGGTATGACACAAACAATAGAAGAGTTATGTACAAGGAACAGAAGCAATGCCAAAGGCCCAGTGATTCATTCTGTTTTGTAGAGTCAGGGAAAAGCGCATAGGGAACACTCGAGGGAGGTTGTAATGAATAAATAGGGTGTCAGTGGGCATGCACACAACAGAGAGGGAGGCTTGCCAGATGGAGGAAACTGCTGGAGTTCAAATGAGAGGAACTGCCTAGTGTTTGCAGAAAACCGTAAGTGATTCTGAATGGCCAGTGATGGCCTCTAACTTGATAAAGATCCCTGTATGACATAAAAAGAAGCTTAAGCTTTATTTTTTTGTACTGATGAGACTGACATTGACTTGGCCTCAGTTATTACAGAAAGATCAGTTGGTGGCATTGTTGAGGATGGGTTGATGAGTGAAGTAAAGCCTGGAGATAAGGAACTGAAACTGGAGGTTATGACCGCATGTGAGGGAGCTAATGTGGAATATTATAGTAAAGAAATTCAAATGCCCAAATCCAAATGCCTAATCCAATTTACACTTTTTGGTCCCTACTTTACCTTTTCTTTGCTAGTGGAGAAGGAAAGGGGAGAATACATTTGAGAAATGTTTAGGAGGTAAAATTTACAGGACTTGTTAACTGTTAGGTCATGAACCCTAGGACAGATGATGGGTGATTGAACTTATAGAGGCTTCACCGAGTAATATGCAAATTGTAGGAGATTTGAGCTAACAAAATTATGAATTCAGTCTCAGATGTATGATGTCTGCTGCTGCTAAGTCACTTCAGTCGTGTCTGACTCTGTGTGACCCCATACACGGCAGCCCACCAGGCTCCCCTGTCCCTGGGATTCTCCAGGCAAGAACACTGGAGTGGGTTGCCATTTCCTTCTCCAATGCGTGAAAGTGAAAAGTGAAAGTGAAGTCGCTCAGTTGTGTCCGACTCTTAGAGACCCCATGGACTGCAGCCTACCAGACTCCTCCGTCCATGGGATTTTCCAGGCAAGAGTACTGGAGTGGGGTGCCATCGCCTTCTCTGGTATGACATCTAGATGCCTGTAAATATATCAAAGGGATATATGGATCTAAATTCAAAGTTGTCAATCCCAAAAAATATGGATTTCAGCACTGTTAACCAGGGGAATAAATGAAATTACAAAGGAAGAGCATGTATGAGAAAAAGAGAACGTGAGAAGAAAGCCTTGGGGGACATCCACATTTAAATGGTTTGTGGAAGAATAGAATCCAAAGCAGTCTTCAAAGGGATAGTCAGAAATATCACAGGAAAATCAAGAGACTGAGGTCACAAAAATCAAGGTTAATGAATTTTAAAGAAGATGGTCTCTGTAACATAGAGAAGTGATGGGTTTGGCATTTAGAAGGTCACTGCTGACTTTTGATGAAAAGAGCTTCAGTAGAGACGGATGAAGAAAGCAGATTACAGTTGGCGAAGATGAGAAATTTATACCATATAGAGCACTCTGTAGACTGGTTGATAAAGACAGGGGAGCGGAAGTTAGCATGGTAGCCAGAAGGGGGATACAAAAGGTGTTTTCACAGAGTGAGAGAAAATTGGCTCTTTGGAAGAAGTCGTCACTGGAGCAGAGAGCAAGATGGGACACAAGACCAGAACAGGTGAAGGAGCTGGCCCGCATCTTAGTGTGGCTCTCTCTAGAAGCATGCTGAAACACGAGGCCAAGAGCAAGTAGCTTCTTGAGGAGTGCAGGAAATAACAGTAGGAAGGTAGAAAAGTGGGACAGGGGAGAAAGCTAGCCAATAAAAGATAAACTCTCAGACCAGCTACCACATGGGCGACTGGTGCTTAACCCCATGGGGAAGGTCTAGAAACGATGTGAGGTGCAGGAGTTTTCTCATCCCAAGGGGTGAAGCTCAGGCATTTTACTCTATGACCAGACATTGGTTGAAGAGTTGCTTTTTTCAGGAGTTTTAATTCCTTGCGCTTCCAGCCTGCATTGCAGGTGGCTGAACACCTTCTGCTGCAGGTAAAACATCTCCTGGTGAAGAGATGTTGTAGGTGCTGCAGGGTGGGAGTTGGGCTGAAAAAAGTGGTCACTCAGTCGTGTCCGAGTCTTTGCGACCCTATGGACTGTAGCCTACCAGGCTCCTCCATCCATGGGATAGGTCAACTGAAATAGTAAGTCACAGGGTGAGTGTTCTGGACCACAATAGTTTTCTTACAGCTTGAAAGACAGACTTTGCTGTGTGAGTGGAGGCATGGGATTGAGTGGATTTTCCATTATATTTCATATAATTGGTGTGTGTGTGTGCACTAAATTTGACTAATATCTTCATCATATATCAATTTTAAGAGTGAAAATTATGTTTGAATAGTGATCTATAAGGAAAAACCTTTTCCCCATTTACATATGTAATTAAAAATCTTGATGTATAACACCATTTTCAATCTATAGAGGGTATTACTTGCTTTCTCCTAAGTGATCTTGCAAAAACACCTGGCAAAGGAATTGTACTGTGAAAAACCAAAGTTTGTGACTAAGTACATAGAAATTTACATTCATCAGTGAGGTGGGCTAGATATTTTAGGAGTGAGATTGAAGGTGCAAAAAAACCCTACAAAATTCATAATCTTAAGTCATATAATATTGGGCTCTTATTATAGAGACAAATATAGGCATTAACCTCAAATTTACTTTGAGTTGTCTTGTGAAAGATATGAGTGGTAGTTTAGGCTGTGGTGATGCATGCCTGTATGTGTAAGTTTCTTCTAGACCTCTTAGATTTAGATCAAACTGAAAATGATTTTTCCTGTACATAATACTAATCACTTTATTTGCCCTTTAATGTGTGAGTCTAGTTACTAAATAGGAAAAGAAACAATTAAAATGTTTCAAAGTGATTGCCTCTCAAAGATGGGGCATCAGGGTGAAAAAAGGCAAAACGGCAGACTACTAATGGGGTCATAAGTTGGTAGTTTTATTTGATCTTTTAAACTTGCCACATATATTTATTTTTTTCATATAGACTTTAAAAATGTTCTCTGGAACAAAGCAGCTAAGAGAAATGAATGGAAAGCAGTGGTTAACCAGAGCTGTAGTGCAAAAGAACAAAGTTTTGGGAGGTGAGGATGATAACATGGCCTCTTCCACACACAAACACAAAGGAACATGATGCAAAAGACATCCTGGAGCGGAGAGGGGCTGAGCTGGTTAAACCGAACAGGACTTGTGTTCTAAGCTGTGCATTGATAATATAAACTTTACATCTCACTTTCCAGACTGTAATTTAAGGTTCTTCTGCAAAGAGGAATTATTTTGCTTCTTGTGACATAATGGTACCTAAACAAAATACAAGGCTTTCTAGGTCAAGAGAAAGGTGGTGGTGGTGGTGGTCAGGGCTTTACCCTTAAGAAGTTGGAGTGGGAGTGCCAAGTGTCAATGGAAGGCTTCCTGCGAACCTGCTGAGATTCCTAAAGTGTGTACCTGGGGAGAGCATGAACCTTCTGGAAATAGGCAGAACATGGACCGAGCCATCGATTCTCCTCCGGGTAGTTGAGAGTTGCCTTTCTCTGTAACTATAGCAGTGTTTTACATCAGAGGAGTGGCTCAAGGGCTGCTTCTGCTCAGTTGCTACATGGTGCTGAATGGGTTACTCGATCTTTCTACTCCTTGGTTTCTTTCATAGTAAAATAGAATGGTAATCTCCACTTCTGTGATGATTATGGGGATCACATGAAGTCATCTATGTGAAAGGCTGCCTGGTGATGATGTGTGCTTTTTGCTCTTTGCTTTGAGGGCATTTGGTACTTTAGCACTCTTTGATCAGAATGAATGCTTTCACATGAGAAATCCATTTTATCATGGTATTTGAGTCTTCAAACTTTCGTCCAATTTTTTGTGTTTCATTTGTTGTAAGTATGATAAATTTCAAAATGTAGTTTGAATAGCAAATGTGAGAATTTAAAGTGTAGCCTTGAAGGATGTTAAAAACAATTGCTTATTTAACATGGGCCTAACCAATATCAGCAAAGAGCTCAGGTTTCATGGAGAGCATAAAATTGGACAAATTCTTGGATAAAAGGCTTATAATCCAATTAGCTATCAGGAGTCCATAAATATTTATGCAAAAATCATTGGACTGGAAAGAATTTCAAGTTAAATGCAAATGTGATTTCTACAAAAAAGTCCTTAACTTTCTTTTTCATTCTAACCTTTTTATATGTGTTCAAAATGTCATTGAAATATTAAAAAAAAATTTTTAACCACTTTAGTGTGACAAGTTGTCTGTAGCTGGATGGTTGGCTGGATATAAAATGTTATTCTCCTTCAGCTGTTAAAGCTGTCCTTGAAAAAGAATCTCTCTCAGTTTCCTTCAAGATCACTTGTGCTTCAATAAATAGCATTAAACCTCTTTGCTTTTGGAAATATCACTTCATTAGTGTTACTTTTTGCCCTTGACCCTATGGGAGATACAAGTGGGAGGTTCCTAGCTGAATTGCATTGTCAATTGAATATAATTTTTCTGATCATCAGGGCTGCTTATAGATGGAACAAGCTTTAAATGTTTTTATTCACTGGAGATGTTCAAATAGAGGCTCAGTAAGTGGTAGTTAACATCTTAGCTCATTTGCCCCAAGATGTTCTGACCCTAGGAAACTAGAAAAGTATTTGGACAAACCTTAGATAACCCTGGTGACTCAGAGGTTAAAGCGTCTGCCTGCAATGTGGGAGACCTAGGTTCGATCCCTGGGTCGGGAAGATCCCCTGAAGAAGGAAATGGCAACCCACTCCAGTATTCTTGCCTGGAGAATCCCATGGACGGAGAAGCCTGGTGGGCTACAGTCCACGGGGTCGCAGAGTCAGACACGACTGAGTGACTTCACTTTAGATAGACAAAGAGCTTCCCTGGTGGCTCAGATGGTAAAGAATCCCCCTGCAATGCAGGAAACCCGGGTTCAGTCCTTAGATTGGGAAGATCCCCTGGAGAAGGGATAGGCTACCTACTCCAGTATTCTTGCCTGGAGAATTCCATGGATAGAGGAGCCTGGTGAACTGCAGTCCATTGAGTCACAAAGGGTTGGACATGACTGAGGGACTAACACTTTCACTTTGGATGGAAGAAAGTGCTGGTTATTGGTCACTTGCCACAAACTTGCAAATAATCACAACTGCTTGCTGATGTCAAGACAGAGAATAGCAGGAAGTCCTTAGGTTTACTTCTTATTTTACTATGTGTCTCCACATACCTTGAAGACCACATGAATAAACTACATTTGTATCCTTGCACGAAGGCCTACTTATTTTGTGACCTTGGACAAGTTATGCAATGGTTCTAAGCCTGTTTTTGTATCTGTAAAATGGGGATATGAATAATAGAACTTGCTTTATAAGATTATTGTAGAATTTCTTCTAGAGCCTATTATACAGAGTGAATTAAGTCAGAGAAACATTAATATCATCTATTGATGCAAATATATGGAATCTAGAAAGATCATGGTACTGAAGAATTTATTTTCAGGGCAGCAATGGAGAAACAGACATAGAGAACAGACCTAAGTACATGGTGGGAGGGGAGAAGGGAAAGGGTGAGATGTATGGAGAGAGGAATGTGGAAATTCACAATACCATATGTAAATAGATAGCCAATGGGAATTTGCCGTATGACTCAGGAAACTCAAACATGGGCTCTGTGACAATCTAGAAGGGCTGGATAGGGGGAGATGGAGGGGAGATTCAGGAGGGAGGGGACATGGGTAAACCTATGGCTGATATTTGTTGATGTATGACAGAAAACCACAAAATTCTGTAAAGGAAATATCCTTAAGTTAAAAATATTAAGTGGCAAAAAAAAAAAGATTACTGTGGGGTTTCTTAAGGCAATACTGAAGCTTAGCATGGCCTAATACACAGGAGGCATTCAAAATATGGTATTTATTAAAAGGAGGATAAAAGAGTGTCTCATAAATGGTTTTTCCCAACCCCAAGACTCCTCACCTCTCTGAAAAGTTACTGCCTTATTTCAAACTGTGTAAAAGTCCTTTTCTGAAATTCTAAGCATAGGATGGGTTCTTGGACTAGATGACTCATGAGGCAGCTTCGTGCTCCGAGACTCTGTTATTTTGAGTATTTGATTCATAGTATTCACTTAGGGTAAACATTTCCATGTCTCCCCAAGTATGAATAGCCTGGCTATCCTGTGTAAAATGAGGAGCTAACATGATGAAGGAGATGGAATTCATTTACCTCTGGATGCCTGTGGACCTAGTTTATATCCTAGCTTCTAATACCTGTTAGCTGAGAACCACATGAGGCAAGTTGCTTAACCTCTCTGGGCCTCAATACCCACAGCTGTCAAAGGAGGGTAAACTAATATCCAGGAGCTCTGGAATGAAGATGCAGTAAACTAGGCTGTGTTATGTCATCCAGCACTGGGTATCCAGGAAACAATCTTTCTGTTGGCTGCAGTTTTCACTTGTTAGCCAGGTGTGTCTGCATGATTTAACACAGCCTGACAGTGTTTTATCCCCACCCCGTAAACAGCAGGAATAGCTTCTGCCTGGCCCAAACGTTTTGGATGGCACCCAGTTTG
>SJYC01079801.1:0-14982 GCA_006408675.1 Madoqua kirkii
TCTCCAAGGAGTAAGCATCTTTTAATTTCATGGCTGCAGTCACCATCTGCAGTGATTTTGGAGCCCCCCAAAATAAAGTCTGACACTGTTTCCACTGTTTCCCCATCTATTTCCCATGAAGTGATGAGACCGGCTGCCATGATCTTCGTTTTCTGAATGTTGAGCTTTAAGCCAACTTTTTCACTGTCCTATTTCACTTTCATCAAGAGGCTTTTGAGTTCCTCTTCACTTTCTGCCATAAGGATGGTGTCATCTGCATATCTGAGGTTATTGATATTTCTCCTGGCAATCTTGATTCCAGCTTGTGTTTCTTCCAGTCCAGCATTTCTCATGATGTACTGTGCATATAAGTTAAATAAGCAGGGTGACAATACACAGCCTTGACATACTCCTTTTCCTATTTGGGATCACAATCCCTGGATGTCTAATGAAATATAAAAAGAACCAGCACGTTAAAGAGCAAACAAACTGTTAGCTAGCAAGCTGGGACCAGGGGTGTAAATTAAGCCCTTTGCTTCCCTTTTCATTTTTCTGGAGAAAAAAATGATACAGTTACTGAGTACACAAACTTTAGGATCAGATACCTAGGTTATAAATCACATATGTCATATGTGTTCCTGGGCTCTGCTTAAATTCTCTGTAACTGTCTGGTTTTTCCCCCAAAAGATCCAACAATGAATTGTATATTTCATAGAGTGGTTATAAATATTAAGTGAATTCTATATCTAGTTTGCTATTACTTTCATCCTGACCTTTTGACACCTTTATAAATGTTTCTGTTAAAAATGGGAAGGCAGAAAGGAAAGAAAACTTAGTGGATTTTTAAAGTAATTTTACCAAAAGGACAGGTGACTCTATGGATCTGAAATTGGATCAGTAGTTTTGAGTTCATTCAGTTTCCTTCTAATGTGAAAAAATATTCATGAATTGACTGTTTTAATCACAGGGTCTTCACAGAAGATTTGACATGTTACTATGGCCAGCATTTTGCTGACTGCCCACTTGATGCCCAGCTGGGCATCTCACATTGGTGATGTGAGAGGAGCGGGGATTGGAGCTAAGCAGCCTGAGAGTCACCTCCTGCACATTTCTCTGTGGAATAATCATAAATACTTTCTGTATATTATCATTTAGCACCGGGCTAGATGCTGTGAGGGAGTTTATAATCTGGAAGAAAAGATAACCCATTTTCCCATTGGAAGTTAACTAAGAATTTTGGAGTGAAAGACGAAAAGGAGAATACAAAAGGGAACCGTGGGCTGGTAAGGGTCTTATTGTTCAGTCACTAAACCGTGTCTGATTCTTTGCAACCCCGTGAAGTGCAGCACACCAGGCTTCCTTGTCCTTCACTGTCTCCCAGAGTATTCTCAAACTCATGTCCATTTAGTAGGTGATGCCATCTAGTCATCTCATCCTCTGTCGCCCCCTTCTCCACCTGCCCTCAGTCTTTCCCAGCATCAGGGTCTTTTTGAATGAGTCAGCTCTTCGCATCAGGTGACTACAGTATTGGAGCTTCAGTATCAGTCCTTCCAATGAATATTCAGGGTTGATTTCCTCTAGGGTTGACTGGTTTGATCTCCTTGTAGTCCAGCAGACTCTCAAGAGTCTGCTCCAGCTCCACAATTCAAAGGTGTCAGTTCTTCAGCACTCAGCCCTCTTTATGGTCCAGCTCTACATCCTAACATTGCTTGTGACCAGACACCAAATCAGTGGTTCACATAGTAAGCATGCACAGCTTAGGGGCAAATCAAAGCATGATTATTGTGAATGACTGACTTATTTACTTGTGTCCTAAAGGATACAGAGGAGTTGGAAAGGCAAAAAGAAAATAAGGACGGGCATTTGTATATCTTAAAGGATCCCAACTTATTTAAGGAATGGATTTGCAATGTTACTGGTTTCGTTGTTTTAGCACTGTATATTTTTAATTTATTTTTTAACTGGAATATAATCACTTTACAATATTGTGTTAGTTCCTACTGTAAAACAATATGAATCAACTGTAAGTCTATGTGGACTTCCCAGGTGGCACTAGTGGTAAAGAACCCATCTGACAATGCAGGAGACATATAAGATGTGGGTTCGATCCCTGAGTTGGGAAGATCCCCTGGAGGAGGGCATGGTAATCCATTCCAGTGTTCTTGCCTGGAGAACCCCATGGATAGAGAAGCCTGGTGGGCTACAGTCAATAGGATCGCAAAAGACTCAGACATGACTGAAGTAGCTAGCAGAGATGCATGCACACGCAGTAATATACATATATCACCTCTCTGTTGAGTAGGCACGGCATTTTCAAATGAGATATTGTGAGGCCATTCTCAAGAATCATCTGTTCCATGCTGTGCCTGATTCTGGGCCAGATGAAGGCTGAGAGGACACAGCTGGGACTCAGGAGGAAAGACTGAAGGAGAGGCTGATTTAACAGGAGAGAAAACAAAGCTATTCATCACCCCTGGATGCAGCACAAGTAAGGTAGTACTCAGGATTTACATTTTAAAAAGGCATTTAAATATCCCCGCCACTCCTATTTTAATCGATCATTAAATGTTATTTGCTCTTCCGATCTTTTGAGTTCACTGACCTGTCTGTGTCTGCTGCCTGAGCCTGAACCCCAGCTACCTTCTCCTTCTATGTAGAGACAGCAGGATCCTTCCACTGGTCACCTCACCACAGTCACTCTTGTCCCACTTTCCCAACCATTCTCTGTACCCTGAGCTGTCTTTAGTAAAAGCAAACGGGGGCACGACTGTTTTGTTCCTTAAAGCCTTTCGATAGTTTCCCATTGTTCTTAGAACAACCCTCAAACTGTTTAATGTGTCTCCCCAGCCTTGCACCATGAGCGCTTTCATCCCAGCCCTCATCGTGTGTCCATTGCCGATGCTGTGTTTTGCAGCTGTGTGGCCATGCTTTTCTCATTTCAGGAAGTTCCCCTGTTCTATTCTCTTTGACAGGAATACAATGCAATCTTTTATGTATCCAAATTAGTTCTTTAGAGAAGACTCTACTGACCCCTATACTATGTTGGGTTCCCCATTAGGTCCTGGAGAGATACTGTCTTTATCTCACTTGTAATTATTCTCTGTCTTCTCTGCAAAAGACACTTAGGGTACAGCTGGTGGATAAAACAGGAGTTGTAAAACATCCTGGTCACTGGAGGAAGATGATAAACACAGTGAATAAATTATGGTATATGATGAGTGATATATATAAAAGAGAAAATAGACTAGAGTAAGAAGGATGAGATGAGGGAAGCAGGCTGCAATATTGAAAAGAATGGTCAGCATATTTCCATGCCATATGCAAATTAACTCAAGAAATATTATAGTGTTAAACGTAAAAGTTAAGACCATAACTCTGCGTAAAGCCTGGCATGGGTTAACAAGTTCTCAAAACATATTCATCAAGGAGACCAGCAAACAATATTATCATTGTTATTATACTCATTCAAATTCTAAGTTTGGGTTAGGCACAGAATATGTGCAGCTTTCTCCTGGTTGCACAGCAGGCAAACCAAGTCTTACGCCAGGGTTCTCTAATCCTTCTCTGAAATCTCCTGTGCTGAAAGGGAATTCCTTTCAGTGCTTTTTTCTGTCTCCTGTGAGACCCTAACAGGGTCCAACAGAGCTAATTAATTACCCTGTCATGAGGGCATAGGGACTTCCTTGCAGTGAGGGCACCCAAAGATTGAGCAGGCCCAATGACGAAAACAGAATCATTCTGTTCCAGAGAGTTGATGTGAGGATAGACTGGATATCTGAACTCCTGGATGTTTCTGTCTCTGTGTCTCTCTCACACACATGCTCTTTCTCTCTTTCTCAACAACAAACAGCTTGGCTCCTGGGCAACTTAGCTTTAAATTGGAAAGTGCAGCCTTGCTTGGCAGAACAACAGTATCACAGCCTCCCTGTTGCTCAGAACAGCTTGTGACATACATCCCTGCAGGCAGGACCATAAAGGGCTGTCTAATGTCCTGGAACCACCACCCCCAAAAGGACTCTTCTGGGCAGCTTCTTTATAATTCTGGTCTGCGGGGCATATCTTCTCTTCCCCAGCAGTTTCTCATGCTGGACTTGAACTTTTTGCTTCT
Organism: Madoqua kirkii; assembly: GCA_006408675.1. Taxonomy (NCBI): domain Eukaryota; kingdom Metazoa; phylum Chordata; class Mammalia; order Artiodactyla; family Bovidae; genus Madoqua; species Madoqua kirkii. The sequence continues at coordinate 4,088 of SJYC01079801.1, forward strand.
TTCCTCTCCATTTAATAGTGATTTCATCTCTGATCATTAGAAACCCACATTGGCCATGGAGATGGGAATCAGAACCAAATTCAAAGGGAAATGCAGAAACCAATGACTTGGAAGTCTGAAAAAGCACCCTAGTCCCTCTGACCTTAATAATATAACACATTCCCTTCTTGGCCACTTTACAGAGACCCCAGTTCAAACAGGCACTCCTATTTACCTCCCCTCCCTGTGCACCTCAAAAACATTGGCTACTCTTTTGTTATCATTCAGTTGCTAAGTCATATCCGACTCTTTGCGACCCCATGGACTGCAGCATGCCAAGCTCCTCTGTCCTACACTGTCTCCTGAAGTTTGCTCAGATTCACGTCCATTGAACTGGTGATGCTAACCATCTGTCTCATCCTCTGCTGCCCCCTTCTCCTTTTGCCTTCAATCTTTCCCATTATCAGGGTCTTTTCCAATGAATTGGCTCTTTGCATCAAGTGCCAAAATATTGGAGCTTCAGCATCAGTCTCTCCAATTAATATGCAGGGTTGATTCCCTTTAGGATTGCTTAGTTTGATCTTCTTGAAGTCCAAGGGACTCTCAAGAGTCTTTTCTAGCAGCACAATTCAAAAGCATCTATTCTTTGGTGCTCAGCCTTCTTTATGGTCCAACTCCCACAACCGTACATGACTACTGGAAAAACTGTAGCCTTCATAAGTCTTGCTGACCCCAGTGTTCACTCACTATCACCTATCTTATATTCTGTAAGCAAAAGCCAATGAAATGAACCTAAACTCTTTAGTTTGCATTGAATAATCCAGTGCCAGTCTTCTAGAGATAGAAGAAACTTGCCTAACATAACTCCATGTCATAGATATGGTCTGGGCTATTCTACTCCATACTTTGCTCTTACCAGTCCTAACACCTAGAAATCCATCTGTCTCCTGGGCATGTTCATAACTTCCTGTCCTCATCAGTTCACCTCAGATATCTTCCATGGGAACAGTCTCTCCTTCCTATGAATTTTCATCATTTATATCATTTTATAAGTAGACTCTGCACTTGACTGCATTTGTATTCTTACTAAGTTGTAAGCGACTGGCTGTCAATGTCTGTTTTACCCATATTTGCATTATTCAAAGGCTAAGACTTTGTACCTAGTAGATACTTAATAAAGTCTCATTGATAAGTGAATGGACAAAATGACATTTTTTCTCAATGTTTGTTTTCAAAATAGTAAAAGGTGTTATGGTATTAGGTACATCAGAACCTTTCTAAAATATGGTCCATTTTAGAACAAACTGTAGCATAGTGCAAGTTGATTGTAAATCTGATCGATGGGCAATTTTCACTGGAATGATGTGAGAGACCACAATAAAACAATCTTTACCTTTAATATAGTCAGTCCTATAACAGATCATGACATCATTACAAATTTTGTTAACTTAAATTGCTTTTGAAATTATATTTGAAATTTAATAACTAGAGCCAGATGCAGGAGAATATAAATACATTCAGTTCCCGACTTAATATGGTTGGATTTAATACTTTTCAACTCTGTAATGGTGTGAAAGCCATTCTCAGGAGAAAGGCTGAAGATCAAACTATGATCTTTTCCAGGGCTAGCAAATGAGGTACAGTGTCTTCTGATGTTGGGCAAGGTCCTGAGCTGCAGCTTCCAGTTTGCCATATGATCTCAAGGATAAACAACTGATACACTTACAATCAGTTTGAACCCATACAACCATTTTCTTTTTCATACTCAGTACAGTATTCAGTAAATTACCTGAGATAGTCAGTACTTTATTGTAAAGCAGGCTTTATGTTAGATGGCTTTGCCCAACTGCAGGCTAATTGTAAGTGTCCTGTAGCCTAGGCTACGCTAAGATGTTTGGTAAGTTAATGTGAATTAAATACACTTTGTAGTTAGGCTATTTACAGTTAATGATGGGTCTATCAGGATGTAATTCTACCATAAATCAAGGTAGACCTGTACTTAATTATATTTAAAAATCATATTTACTACTTTATAAGAGCAATTCAGCATATTCCCTACCTCTTTTCTCTAGAATTTAAGCTGTGAGCACATTTGCCTGGGACTTTCCCTATCTTTAAGCCTTTCGAGGGGAAAGGGTGTGTGTCTGTGTGTCCATCCCAGTCCATGTGTGTGTGCACACACACACACACACACACACATGCATGCACACTTCTGGTTCTTGCTCTGATACTTCAAGGTTTCAGTTTAACTGAGCATCAAACTTCATTTCCTTCTAGCCTTTGATTTTATTGAGAGAAGCATTAACTTCTGCTTTGTAATTAAGAAAATTCTTTGAGTCCTGCTACTCCTCTAGCTGTTGTTGTTGTTGTTTTTTTTTCCTAGTGGAAAATTAGGGGTAAACACTATCGACTGAATTGATTGAAAAAGAAATTTGGGACCGGCCTTCCGGTCTGGGCACTGTCTTGTTATCTGTTGAGCAGTTCTGGTGGTGGCCCATCAGACGGCTTTGGGTCCTTGTTCCCATCAGCAAGTCTGACATTTGCAAGCTCTCCGCTTTCCTCCAGCTGTCTCAGGTCACCTGCTGAGCTTTGTGGTCTGAGTCATCCTTGTGCTCCTTGTTTTTAGATCGGTCTGTAACAGAGTTGGCTTACTTTTGGATAGATTTGGATTCTTTTTTTTCCAATTTAAACTTTTACCTTGGAGGCATGTACCTTTTAAAGCAGCCATCTGAAGCAGTTTTGTTATGTTTTTTAACACTCAAAAGGACCAGAGGTAGAACCCAGTGGAGTGATTTCCCCTTTCAATTTTACATTTTAAAATGTGTTCTGGCTTATGTTTTGATTTCTAGGACCTTCAGACACTTTACTCTTCATGGCATTTTGGATCCAAGGTATAGTGGGTCTTAGCTAGTTGAGGTGGGTCAAATGGATTGACCCAAGGCCTACACTGTTGAGTTCATGCAGGACCTGGAAAGGACTGACCAAGATCCAGATGAGGACTGGGTCAGGAGTAAGGAGTGGACCCAGGGCAAATGTGAAATCAAACGACAGAGCTGAGTGGCTTAGGCACACTGTTAGTGTCAGCTTTTACTGTGCACCTACACAATGTGTAAGGTCTGTGCAAATTACTGAAGTTACAGTATGAGCAAGGAAAACATTCCAAGAAAAGAGATATTAGGCAATTACACAATACATACTCTGAAGGAGCAAGATGTAATAGTATGTAATAGAACTGAACCAGTCAAGGCAATTAAGGACACTTTCCCATTGAAAATGGTGTTTAACTGCAAATCATGCTGGAGTGCATGAGAAAGTCCAGAAGTGAGAAAGAGCTTAGCATGTTGTAGAAACTGAGTGAGTGGCTGGAGTACCAGGAGGCTGGTAATTACTGAAGTTACAGTATGAGCAAGGAAAACATTCCAAGAAAAGAGATATTAGGCAATTACACAATACATACTCTGAAGGAGCAAGATGTAATAGTATGTAATAGAACTGAACCAGTCAAGGCAATTAAGGACACTTTCCCATTGAAAATGGTGTTTAACTGCAAATCATGCTGGAGTGCATGAGAAAGTCCAGAAGTGAGAAAGAGCTTAGCATGTTGTAGAAACTGAGTGAGTGGGTGGAGTACCAGGAGGCTGGGGATGGGCATGAGGTGAAGATTGTTACAAAATGAGACTAGAAAGATTTAACATAGTCAAAAAAATTAACGAGCTCAGTCATTAGCCAGGCCATCATCTGCCTTAGTTGTGAGAGGTCCATCATTGGTCCTCCTAGTTGTCAAGTCATCTTCTTGGGTGGGCAAGTGGGCAAGGGGCAGTGGTCGTCTTGCAGACTATCCATTCAGGACTAGGGCTGATGTGTGAACCAGGTATAACTTATAGGTTCAAAGGACTCACCTAAATAAATGGCATCTGAGTCCTAGTTACTGGGCGAAGTTCAGACAGGAGTGTACAGGCAGACCTGAAAAGAGATTGGGGCATGAGAGAGATTCATCAGATTTAAGCAGCAGGAACAAAGCTAACAGCTGGTCATACCGACATGGCCAGTGTTACTTGGAGCCCAGAGGGAACCTGGAATTATGCCCGGGTCTGAGAAGCCACTGAAGACCAATCTGGGGCCCTGACATCCTCACAGACCAACCCCCTCCTCCAAGTTTTTATTTTGTAAAGATTTGACTGAACTCTAGAGTTCCCTATATTGGAGGTCTCATGTTCTTCATATCTCTGCCTGATGCTGGACCATGGATCCAGCTGTGAGTGAGGCACTGTGGAGGAGAGAGACTGGACAAAGAAAGAAGGTGTTAGTGCTACTCTCCTTGATGTAGCATTTTTACATTGTCATTTTTCACAAGATTTGAAAAGCGTCTTTACAAGCTTTGAAAAGCATCTCTAAAATTGAACAGAGTACAGCATTTCTCTTGAAAGTCTAGGTAATATAGTCTTAAATCTCACATAATCTTGTGATGAAATCTCTTTTACACTCATCTGCAATCTCATTTGACTTGTTCCTATCTCTTAATGTCTTAGTTGCTTTAAAAAAAAAAAAAAAAGGTTTTCCAGCTTTGAGAAATTAAATGCCTACTGAGATGCTGGTTGGAGATAATGTACTGAATAGAAATGATCCAGAACAGTGAGGGGCAGCTCAGAGCCACCAGGGAAGTTAATGCCTATTTAACATGTGTTAATGATGAGCTGGATTAGGGGATTCTGGCTCACCCTTAGTACAGGGAAACAAAATGAAATGTAACTCACACAACTCATTTTTTGCTTTTTAATTTTCCCTTTTCTACTCTAACCCCCTCTACCGTACCTCTAATTAAGATGTAGATCATGTAGAAAAAAATCCTATTTTTCCCCTTGTTAGACATAATCTCATTTCAATCCTACGCCAACCCAATTTTGAATAAACCCAGAAAGTTTCACCACATTGAGTGTTGTAAAACTCATGTCAGAGGTTCCTTTGATGAGACCTGAGTCATGGATATTCTTGCTTCTAGGGCCCCCTGACACTGGGGAAAAACAAGTCATTCAGTGGCCCAGAATCTCAGTAAATTTTCAGTATCCTGTAACAAAGGAATAAAACTCTGTAAGGAACACTTGTGGTCCCTGGATAAGGAATGTTTTCATATCAGAGTTATTAGTTTACCTAAACTGAAGCCTTCTACCTTCTCTCTGATGAGTTAGAGGTCTTTTCATTTGGATTGGTGGGAACAGGAAGTATTCTTGGCCTTGTGTTAGCCCTGATGATAATTTTACTCTAATCTTTTTTGAATGGGTTCCCTCCCAGCCTTAGCTAGTTTCTCCCATACTCATTAGAACTCTGCCAAAAATTCACAGAGACCCCCAACCTTTTTGGCACCAGGGATAGATTTCGTGGAAGACAGTTTTTCCATGGACTGAGGGTTGGAGGGTGTGGTTTCAAGATGCTTTAAACACACTGCATTTACTGTGCATTTTATTTCTATTACTGTTACATCAGTTCCACCTCAGATCCTGGAGGTTGGGGACCCCTCTGCCTAGGGGACCCTCAGCAGGGCAACCCAACTCTCTCAGTGCAGAACCCTCCTCTCTGGTCCTCTGCTTTGTGAACTCCAGTCGCTTGGGCCTCCCAACATTCCCAGTGCTGTCTGCTCAGCTCAGGGAGACCACAGGCCATTCTTTCGGGTTTTCTTCTCTGAGCCCTGGGCTAGAGACACTCTCCAGGCAATAAGCAAGGGCAATTGTGGGGCTTGCCTCTGTTTGTTCCCATCTTTCAGGGATCACTGCCCTTCATTGCCTCACAGCCAATGTCTTGAATACCATCGGCTCATTTATTTTGTCTCTATTTTTCAGTTATGCCAGGCATGAAATACAGTCTTAGTTACTTTCGCTTGGCTGAAAGCAGAATCCCTCCAGGGCTATTTTAAGGTTGTTTAAGCTTGTTTTTGACAGTCACTTTTTGAGACCTCACTCCATACAAAGATAAACACATAATGAATGATCTGACAGTACATCTTTATTTTGTGGCAAAATGAAAACATTTTTATGACTTTTCTTTGGAAATTATTTTTCTGAGTCACCAATTTTACAATTAGTTTCCTTGCAAAGGAATTTTTAGAATTAAGAAATTTTGCCTATAAATCACTTTCAGATTGTTAACATTAAATTGAGTAATGAAATTGCAAGAATTTTACATTTTTTAGGCATATATGTACATATTCATTGGATTTTACAGAGCTTTGGTGCCTTTTTTGTTTATTGCTTATATATTCTTATGGACTGTAAAATAACTCGTCAGCCCTAGGAATTGGGCCTAAAGGCCTCAATGTATAAAACAGCCCTGCTTTCTTTAGAGGTTTAGAGTGGTAGTAATACCACTTATAATAGCTTTATTATCACTCCAATCATGGTCTCTGACATGAGATGCCCTTTGTTTCCCCCCAAATGCCAGTAAGACGTCTCAACAATTTCCATATTTCCCTCTGTTAGGTATTAAACAGCAATAGGTTTATCCCCTTGTGCTAAATGTGGCCTTTATCCTTAGTGAAGCAAGTTCTTCATCAGCTCAAAAATTCAAATGTCCTAGGGCCTCTGCTTTCAATCTTTTAAAATTAATGGTTCTCCCCCTGGTCTGTCTCCATCCCCTGCTCCCTCCCACCTTGGAGGGGAATAACTGGCAATGTCTAGAGGCATTTTAAGTTGTTACAGTATTTGAGGAGCTACCATTGGCATCTTGTGGGTAGAGGCCAGGAATTTAAATATCTAATGATGCTCAGGACAGCCCCTCACAACAAAGAATTATGAAGCCCACAATATCAACAGTGATGGGGTTGAGAAACACTGTCCTAAATCAGTGTGGCCTCAGAGTGCAGAATTCTTGGGGCTACTCATAAAAATACCTTTTTGGTGGCCTTGTTGTTACCTATTTGTTTTTTAGACTTTAAATTTAGTGAACTCAATTAATTCATATCATAACTTTGAAGGGAATCACCATGGCATTTTGAGCAAAATTGGCTTAAAATGTTCTGTATAAAAAGAGCAAGATCTAGCATCCCTAAAATCATAGACTCTGGGCTGCTGAGAAGAACCTCAGGCTTTGACTTTGGCCACTGAAAATACTGGATTCACACCAAGGCTGGTCAGAAGGTTCACTGAATCATGGGGACTTTTTCTCAAGGGTATTTTTGTTCCTTGCTGTTGATGCTTCATTTGACTGGTCAACGGGAGCTAACTTTGGATAACATAGAAATCAGTGAGGTTTATCCTCATCTATCTATGACTGTGCTCCATCCATATCCATTCTGAATCTCACTGAAACAGAGTCTTTATAATCAGCCATTATTTGTGCATTTGTCCTGGACTGACTAAAAATTGTTACACTTCTCATGAGCTAAAGGGAATTACATGGAAAATCCAGTGGAAACACATGAGATGTCATTGACTCCTTTATTGGGCAGGTCTGATTTATAATGTACTTACTGCCTAGAAATGAAGAGCTCTTAGTTAATTAGTAGGAAACAGTAGTCTGTCAATATTCTCTTTTTTCCCCATGCTCCTATCTGATATAGAAATGGACCAACCTTGTATTTCTTATCCTTGAAGTCTTCTAATTTCTGAGTTTGTGCATAAAATTCTACATGTACCTAAACAAATTTTGGTAACATCTTGAATGTTTTCATACATTTGAGCTGGTGGTGTTTTTATCTTTGCAAACATATGTTAAGTCAACTTATATCTTTGGAGCCTTAGCTTTTGCTGTTTCCATTAGCTAAAAATATTTCACTTGTTCTCTTCTGATAGGGGAGCAGCTACCTTTATTTTAAACAATTTAAATAGCCTTCTCCTACAAGAAACTTTTCCTTAACTTTCTCCCAACGAGGACTATCTCATTACTTTTGTGGACTCTAAGCAATTTTGCCTTTGTGGACCCCTTTCTCTATTAAAATTTATATTTTACAGTTGAATTGGTATAAAACTGAATTTAATAATATGTTAAATATTTTTTAACCTAACCTAAACATTTATTATTTTAAAAGAAATTAAAACATTTCATAGGCTTCTAAAAGTATTGTGGGTCCCAAACAGTGTATCTGCTCTGCCAATTGGATAGCTCCCTGACCTCCAGAGTTAGAATTGGTCATCCACGCTGCTGTTATCCCTCTTATAACTGATCGAAAAATATACAGACAAGTGTAACAGCCTTTTCTTGATGACTATTAGCCCCTTAAATATGGAGTGTTTATTCATTACTAAGTGCTAATTCATTACTTCTAGTTGTGCCTAATGGGATACCAGGCATGAATTAGGGACTCACAAATAAACAAATGTTGCTATTCTGATATTTGAAACCTTGGGTACAAAAAGACTTAAATTCACGAGAACACAGCAGGGCTGGGCTACATGAGAACTTTGGTCCCTGCCGTTGCGGTGCTCCTTTAAAAAGACTTCTAACAACTTCTTCTGAAAGGATGGAGTAAGATGTACTTTCCCCATTCCTCCCACTAAATCAACAAAAGATCTTGAATGTTACATGTAAACAGACAAAGCTCAGAGGAAGGAATGGTGGACTGGTCGAGGCTTCACATAAGAACCAGCATAATACTGAGTTCCCAGGATTTCTTTTTGCTCGTATCTCAGACTGGATATCAGAGAAGCTAGCAAACTGGGATACTGATACTCTCAGATGAAACAGCCCCAAGAAAAGCTGCTGCTTTTCTAGCCAAAGCACTGGGAAAAGGGCAGCCTAGCAGTGCAGAAAACTTTTAGAAAATAACCCTTTGACTATATCCAAAACCACAGAAAAAAACTGCAGTCCTTCCTCTGTCTCTGTCAGCAAAGGCTATGCAGAGACTCTGGACTTCTGCCCTTGCCAGGCTATAAGGAGCCTCCTCCAAACTTCTGCTGGGGTTATATCAGAGAAGGCCAAGTAGGGAGCCAAGACTTTAATTCATGCTGGCCAATAACAAGTAGGCCCCCACCCCTGTTCCAGTGTCAGGGGAGAACATGGGAGGAGCCTAGACTTCAACCCCCATCAGGCAGTCATGAGGCACCCCTACTTCCTCCTCACTGGAGTGGTATCAGAGTGGGCCTAGTGGAAGGTCAGTTTTACCATTACACAGCATTAGAAAAACCAGTGTTGGTGAGGCCATGTGGGGAGCAATAAAGAGGTAACTAACCCCCTCCCAACCCTGGTGGTATCAGTGGGCCTTACTGAGGAGCCTGAGCTCTCCTCTTGCCTAGTAAAAGGGGCCACTCACCAGCTAGCTATCACAGGGGGCCAGGTAGAGGACCTGGACTTCGACATTCCCTATATCTACTGGAGGAGTGTCAGAGGACGTATAAAAAGACATAAGCTTTCAACAGGTCTTTAGTCTTATAATATAACAACCCAAGGTCAATAAAAAAATCACTCTGCATACCAAGAACCAAGAAAATGACAAACTGAATAAGAACAGATCATTAACAGACACCTAAAACAAAATGATATAGAATTATCTGACAAAAATTTAAGTGGCCATCATAAAGTGCTTTAATAAATAATTGTAGACATGGTTGAAACAAATGAAAAAATAGTCTCAGCGAAGAAAGAGTTTCAGCAAAGGAATAGAAAATAGAAAGAAAATGGAAATTTTAGGATTAAGAAATATAACAACTAAAATAAACTCAGCGGATGGACTTGGCTCAGCACTACATAGGGATGATAGAGGAAAGAATCAGTGAACTTGAGAACAGAAAAAGAGAAAATACCCCATTTGAACAACAGAGAAAAAATAGACTGGGATGGGGATAGGGTAATAAGAGTCTCGTGGACATGATGGATGGACTGCTACAAAAGATCTAATATTCATGTCACTGGAGTCCCAGAAGGAGATGAGAGAGTGGGTTAAAAAAGTATTCCAGGATGGCTGAAAATTTCCCCAAACTTGGGAAAAACCTAAACTGATATACTTAAGTATTAAGAAATCTCTAAGCAGGATAAACCTAAAGGAATCCATACCAAGGCACATTAATATTCAGAAGACAAAGTATATTCTGGTAAGAGACTTGTGTTCAAAATACACAAATAATGTTTTTATCTTGAAAATATTCAAATCTTTTGTGTTTTTATGATTTGGTTATTTTACAGAAGATAGAATAATGGGCAATAAGCACCTAAAAGGATGCTCAATATTATTTGTTATTTACAAAATGAAAACCACAATGAGATATTATCCCACATCCACTAGAATGACAATGAGAAATGAAAATAAACACAAGATGTTCTTAGCATTGCTGGATAATGATAATGTTGGATACAGCAAAAATTAGAAACAGCCTACATTTCCACCAGTTGGTAAAGGCTCTATATCCATACAATGGAATAGATTCAGTAATAAAAAGGAAAAATTACTGATATGTGCATTAAGACATGAATAAACTTCAAAAACATGCTTTTGTTTTGTACAAGAATCCAGATCAAGAGACCACATATTATATGATTCTATTTATTTGAAATATCCAGAAAAAGCAAATCTAGCTGGGCTAGAGAGGGGTGAGTGAGGTTATAATGGGAATGAGAATTCTTCAAAGGTGAAGGGAAAAGTGCTAAAATTGTTTTGTGTTCATCATTGTACAACTTGGTAAATTTACTAAAATATCATTGAATTGTACACTTGAAATGGGTGAATTATATGTGAAAGAAACCTCATTATAGTTACTAATTAAGTATAATATACATACATAGATACCTATGTGTGTATATATATTTAGTCTTCATACATGTATAAAAAGCTAGGTTGTGTTTTGAACCAGAAGAGTGAAGAGAAAGATGAATTTTATGTGATATCCCAAAGCTTGTGTTGTATTCTCCATTTCATTGCTATTTTTTATGAATTGTATGGAGAGGCCATCTAAAATACTGGGTGTGTCTGATGCCTTTGTTTTTCTGGTGCCCCT
>SJYC01079806.1:0-60001 GCA_006408675.1 Madoqua kirkii
GGAGGGAGGAGACAGAGGCCACCTGGTGGAGAAAAAAGAGAGTCTGATGGAGGAGAGAGTGGTCAAGCCAGTAATCTCGCACTCATGTAAAATTGGGTACTGAAGATTAGGTTTTTAAATGTACAAAATTGGCAACAAATACCAAAATGCAAAGATTAAAAATCTGGAGTAGAGATTGGATTTTCAAAAATAAAGTATTAATGGAAAGAAGGAGAAGAGAAAAGAGGGGGTGGAAAAAAAAAGAAAGAAAAAAAAAAGAAAAAAAAAGCCACCAGAATTATTAAAAGACAACAGCCTCCACCACAAGAAGACTATATATGGCATTTGCTTTAAAAATAGGGTGGGTTTTTTTTTTTTGAAAAGTAGTAATAGTTTATAAAAATAATAAATAGAGATATAGAGTTTTTAAAAATTTAAGAAAGTTTTTTAAAAAAGGAGACAGAAAAGAAGAAAAATTTTTTTTCAAAAAAAATTTAAAAGTCTTTAAAAAAAAAAAACAAAAAAAAAAGAAAAAAAATCACGTGTCCGCATCAACCCTCCCACCAAAAAAAAAAATAATAAAAGTTCATAAAAGTAGTATAGTAGAGATTGGATTTTCAAAAATAAAATATTAAAGAAAAGAAGGAGAAAAAAAAAAAGAAAAAAAGCCACCAGAATTATTAAAAGACAACAAGATACAGAGGACTTAAAAATTTAAGAAAGTTTAAAAAAAAGAAGACAAAAAGAAAAGAAAAAAATTTTTTTTAATTAAAAAAAAAATCATGCTTCCACATCAACTCAAAATAAAAAAAATTGATCATTCTCTTGCGCTGTGGGCTGTGTAAGCCACCAGAATTATTAAAAGACAACAAGATACAGAGGACTTAAAAATTTAAGAAAGTTTAAAAAAAAGAAGACAAAAAGAAAAGAAAAAAAATTTTTTTAATTAAAAAAAAATCATGCTTCCACATCAACTCAAAATAAAAAAAATTGATCATTCTCTTGCGCTGTGGGCTGTGTGGGGTCGCTACCAAGGCAGTTCCCTCTGTTTAATTTCCTCTGTTTGCTGGTCTCTCCCGTGTCTGATTTCCGTCTTGACACAGGGAGGGCGGTGGTGGACTCTACGCTGGGCTTGCCCCTGCTTGTGGCGCACACCAATCAGGCTCTATGTTGCTCCACTGGATAACCATCTGGGGGCTGCCCTAGGCTTCATGCACCTCCCTGGTCTAAGCCACTCAGGCTCGGTGCTCAGGAAGCCCTCTGAGGTGCAGATTTGACTGAGCCTGCGCTTTGTGCCCTTCCCAGGTCTGAGTAGCTAGGGAACTTGGCAAGCGCAATTGCTGTGATTTCTGGCCTTTCCGTGCTGCTCAGTTTTCTGGGAGTACCACTGGGGCTCCTTCTCAGGCAGATGATGACTGTCCAGAGCCCCCCAGAAGTCTTAGTTAGAAAGAAACCTGCTTGCAATTTGGTAGGTAATGTCTCTCTTGAGCTGCGATTCCCCCCTTCCAGCCCTTACGGCTCTGGCTGCCTGTCACCGGAGGTGGATGGTCTGCAGCAGCCGGCTTTTTCCGATCCATCCTTTGTTCTGTGCGTGGTCCTGGTGGTGTCATGTTCCAGCGTTTCCCGTGGTAGCTATCCCACAGTCTGGTTTGCTAGTCCAGGTTAGTTCGTTCTGGCCACGCGCGGGGCGTTATGACCCGATTCTCGCGTCTCCCGCGGCCCGATTCTTAGAAGGCACTGCCGCTTGCGCCTCCCGCTCCTCCCTGCACAACCCCCACTTGCTAGAGTCGGATCCAGGCGTCTGCGCTGCTTATCCGCTGGGGGATTTACTGTTGGGCTCGTAATCTCTTGGTTGTAATTATTTATTTTTCCTTCCTGTTATGTTGCCCTCTGTCCTTCCAAGGCTTGCCATAGACTCGGTTGCGAGAATGTTTCCTGGTGTTTGGAAACCTCTCTTTTTAAGAGTCTCTTCCTGGGATGGGATTCCCTTCTCGGGACGGGGCTCCCTCCGCACCTCCTTTGTCTCTTTTTTCGTCTTTTATATTTATTCCTACCTGTTTTTGAAGCCAACGATCTGCTTTGCTGGATGCCTGATGTCCTCTGCCAGCATTCAGAAGTTGTTTTGTGGAATTTGCTCAGCGTTGAAATGTTCTTTTAATGAAGTAGTGAGGGAGAAAGTGGTCTCCCTGTCCTATTCCTCTGCCATCTTTTTTCGCCTCCCTAAGTTTATTTCCTTAATTTTTCTTTCTGATATTTTGTCATTTAGTGTATAGGCTTGCAAAAGATTTCTATGTATCAATTTTGTATCCTGCAATATTACCAAATTCATTGATGAGCTATAGTAGTTTTTTGGTTAGCATCTTTAGGATTTTCTGTGTATATTATTATGTCATCTACAAACAGTGACAGTTTTACTTCTTTTTTCAAGTTTGGATTTATTTTTTCTTCTTTGATTGCTGTGACTAGGACTTCCAAAACTATGTTAAATAAAAGTGGCAAAAGTGAACATCCTTTCTTTCCCCTGCTCTTAAAGGAAATGTTTTCAGTTTTCACTGTTGACTATGATGTTTGCTGTGGACTTGTTGTATATGGTCCCTATTATGTTGAGGTAAATTCCATATATGCACACTTTCTGGAGAGTTTTATTATAAATTAGTGTCGAGTTTTGTCAAAAGCTTTTTCTGCCTCTATCAAGATGATCCTCTAGGTTTTGTTCTTCAGTTTGTTAATATGACATATCACATTAATTGCTTTGAATAAATAAACGATCCTTGCATCCCTGAGATAAATGTCACTTGATCACAGTGTATGATCCCTGTAATGTGTTGTATTCAGTTTGCTAGTATTTTGTTGAGTATTTTGTGTCTGTGTTCATCAGTGATACTGGCCTGTAATTTTCTGTTTTGTGATATATTTGTCTGATTTTTGTATCAGAGTGATGGTGACCTTATAGAATGAGCTTGGGAGTGTTCTTCCTCTGAAATTTTTTGGAAGTTTCAGAAGGGTAGGCATTAACTCTTCTTTAAATGTTTTATAGAATTCACCTGTGAAGTCACTGTTTCCTGCACTTTTATTTGTTGGAAATTTTCCATCACAATTTCAATTTCAGTACTTGTGTTTGGTCTGTTCTTATTTTCTATTTCTTCCTGGTTCAGTGTTAGAAGGTTATACCTTTCTAAGAATTTGTCCATTTCTTCTAGATTGTCCCTTTTATTGGTGTGCAGTTGCTTATAATCGTCTCTTATTCTTTGAATTTCTGTGGTGTCAGTTGTAATTTCTCCTTTTTCATTTCTAATTTTTTTGACTCGAGTCCTCTCTCTTTTTCTTAATAAGTCTGGCTAAAGATTTATCAATTTTGTTTATCTTCACAAAGAACTAGCTTTTAGTTTCATTGATCTTTGCTATTATTTTCTTCATCTCTATTTCATTTCTTTCTGCTCTGATCTTTGATTTCTTTCCTTCTACTCACTTTGGGTTTTGTTTGTTCTTCTTTCTCTAGTTGCTTTAGGTGTAAGGTTATGTTGGTTATTTGAGATTTTTGTAGTAAGAGTGTACTGCTATAAACTTCCTCTTAGAACTGCTTTTGCTGTGTCCCATAAGTTTTGGTCATTATGTTTTCATTGTTATTTGCCTCTAGATATTTTTTTTATTTCCTCTTTGATTTCTTCAGTGATCCATTGGTTGTTTAGTAATATATTATTTAGCCTCCATGTGTTTCTACTTTTTACAGTTTTTTCCTGTAATTTATTTCTAATATCATGGTGTGTGGTAAGAAAAGCTGTTTGATATGATTTCAGTTTTCTTAAATTTACTGAGACTTGGTTTGTGGACCAAGATGTGATCTATCCTGGAGAATTTTTCACGTACATTCAAGTAGAAAGTGTTTTCTGCTGCTTTTGGGTAAAATGCCCTATAAATATCAATTTAGTCTATTAAATCTAATGTATTATTTAAGGCTTGTGTTTCCTTATTATATTCTGTCTGGCTGATCTGTCCATTGGTGTAAGTGGAGTGTTAAAATCCCCCAATAATATTGTGTTACTGTTGATTTCCCCTTTTATGACTGTTAGCATTTGCCTTATGTATTGAGGTACTCCTATGTTGGGAGCATATATATTTATAATTGTTATGTCTTCTTGGATTGATCCCTTCATCATTATGTAGTATCTTTCCTTGTCTGTCTCTTATACCAGTCTTTATTTTAAAATCTATTTTGTCTGATTTGAGTACTGATACTCTAGCTTTGTAATATCTTTTTTTTCTATCCTGTCACAAAGTAGGGCATTTTATTTGGAGGTTTAAGTTAACTGATAATAATCAGAAAACCCTTTGACTTTAATAACTGCTGTTAAATAATTTTCTTTTAAACTTGTGTTTCAAATGATCAGAAGCATACTCTACATAATAGAAAATAATAGTTTTCAAGTACTCAGCTCTATAAAACCTTAAATTTTGGCATTATGTGGTTCAGATTTAAAATAGTAATAAGACATCACTGATACAGTTGGAGCTCCCATGTACTATTCCTTTACGAGATCCCATTTTCTTCTTTGTCTCTCCAGAGGCAACCACTAAGCTGAATTTGTTGGATAGAGTTTTCTAAGCTTTGAACACTTTTATAATATGTGTCACTTTGTGCCTTGGTAAGTTAGGCTGAACAATTATATTTATTTTTTAATGTTAAAGTACTTGATCATGAGTTGTGTTTACATGCTGTTCTATTATAGGTGTAGATATTTAGGAGATTGAACCAAACACATGTCCATGGCTTTATGTGATAAGTTGGCATTTTAAAATAATCCCAGCTAAAATTGACTCTAACAGTCAGTGTGGGATAGGTTTTGGCACAATAACAGTCAATTATTGTGGTTAACACACAAGCTGACTTCTCACACTGCAGATTCCTTGTGGTTGGTAGGAGGGTTCTGCCCATCCCAGTCACTGAGACCTTTCCTGTTGGAGGCATCAGCTCAACACATTTCCATGATCACTTTGGCAAACCGGAGCAAACATGGACATTCACAGTGCAGACTCCAAAGCTTCATATATATAGTCAATATCCGTCAAGCTTCTTATATATAGTTAATATTGGTCACTTCCACCCACATTTCAGCAGCCCAAGCAACAAAACTGTGGCCATGCCCAAGTTTAAACAGGGTGGGGAAGTACATCCTACAAGTGCATCTAAGAGACAGAGATGCTTCGTAGCCTAAATGACCACCACAATGCCCTTGTGATTTCTTCCTTCCCATTAAAAGTTATGTTCCAAATTGTTCAGGTAATAAGCTTTACTTACTCACGTTCTATTTAATAGTGACATTTGCATGCGTTTGCTGAGTTCTTTTGTCACATGATTTATGCAGTTGATGTGACTGATGGGGACAGTTCCCTGTGACTGGTGTGTTTAAGTAGAGACCGATTTGCCAAGCAGTGGGAGACTGAAAAGAAGACTTCATGCCACACTGTGCTGTGCTTAGTCACTCCGTCATGTCTGATTTTCTGCGACCCCAGGGACTGTAGCTGCTGGGCTCCTCTGTCCACAGGGATTCCCCAGGCAAGAATACTGGAGTGGGTTGCCATGTCCTCCTCCAGGGAATCTTCCAAACCCAGGGATCAAATCCAGGTCTCCCACATTGCAGGCAGATTCTTTACCATCTGAGCCACTAGGGAAGCCCAAGAACACTGGAAGGATAGCCTATCCCTTTTGCAGGGGATCTTCCCGACACAGGAATCAAACTAGGTCTCCTGCATTGCAGGTGGATTCTTTACCAGCTGAGCTACCAGGGAAGCCCCTCAATACCAAACTAGTGACCCTTATTCCCTTATGACCCTGAGTCCCTGTCCTAGTGAGACCATCCAAAGATGATAATCCTAGTGAGAACTATACACAGGCAAGTACCATTTCCCAGATTTTGCCCAAGAATGCTTTCTTTAATTCATCCACCTACTTTGTGGAGTTTCCATACCACTTTATTCCCATATGGTATACCATGTGGTAACATGTTCCTTACCAGCATCGCTGATAATTGACATAGCACCTTAAACCAAGCATCCTTCATAATGTTGAATGAATGCACCAATACTCTGATCCTTATAGAATTTTATGTTCTGCCTCTATAGGTCATGAGCCCAATCAAGCCAAAATAATAGCAGAGTCTGGAATTAACATGTTACATTTTTTAAGAACTATAAAAGTATTTTGTACTACTGCAGTATATTATTTTGCACAGGGTACAGGTGAATTCATTCTTTACTTTGTGATGCCTTTTTTCTTTTATAAAATACTTTAGATATAATTTGAAGCAGTCTAAGCTGTCGTTGAGATGTGTGGCTGGCCAAACTCTGCATTTCTCTTGAATCCTAATTCTAAGATTATATTAAGGCTAATTTTTAAGCCAATACAATGTTATGATCATTTATTCTAAAAACAAAACAAAATCCCTTGAATTTGAATCTATTTCACAGCATATAAAAGTCTAATTTATAGGAATGCTAAAATAGCAATCTGTAGGGAGAAGCAGCTTGGCACTGTGTCCCAAGATCTTCAGGACTTTGTATTCCCCTTTTTACCCCAAAAGCACAATCTGCTTTTTTTTTTTTTTAACTGAAGCATAGTTGATTTACAGTGTTGTGTTAATTTCTGCTTCAGAGCAAAATGATTCAGTTGCACTTATATACATTCCATTATGGTTTATCACAGGATATTGAATATATTATAGTTCCCTGTGCTATACATTAGGACCTTGTATATCCATTCTATATATGCTAATTTGCATCTGCTAACCTCAAACTCCCACTCCATGCCTTTCCCACCCCTCCTTCTACTTGGCAATCACAAATCTGTTCTCACTGTCTGTTGCTCACACATGATCACAGAGGTTTCCAGCAGCTCCCTAATCTTTCCTGGTTAAGCCTGGAATTTATACCCAGGCTCATGAAGCAATCTCTGGTCTCTTGTTACCCAGAGAATCAGAGAATTTTATTGATCAGCTCCAGCCATACATATCTATTTTCTCAAGCAAAGAAGCCAGATGAAGGTGCCTCAGCCCTGTCACTGCTGGCTTTGCTGTCATGGGGAATGCTAAAAATCTCAGCCATGGGTGGGTGTGGGTGTTAGTCACTCAGTCATGTCCAACTCTTTGCAGCACCATGGACTGTAGCCCTCTAGGCTCTTCTGTCCATGGATGGGTAGCATTCCATTCTCTGGGGAATCTTCCCAACCCAGGGTTTGAACCCAGGTCTCCTGCATTGCTGAGAGAGGGCATCAGAGGGCAGACAGACTGAAACCACAATCACAAAAAAACTAGTCAATCTGATCACATGGACCACAGCCTTGTCTAACTCAGTGAAACTAAGCCATGGTGTGGGGCCACCCAACATGGATGGGTCATGGTGGAGAGGTCTGACAGAATGTGGTCCACTGGAGAAGGAAATGGCAAACCACTTCCGTATTCTTGTCTTGAGAACACCATGAACAGTGTGGAAAGGCAAAAAGATAGGACACTGAAAGATGAACTCCCCAGATTTGTAGGTACCCAATATGCTACTCAGTGGAGAAATAACTCTTCATTTGAAAAAAAAAAAAAACCCTGATGCTGGGAAAGATTGAGGACAGGAGGAGAAGGGGACAACAGAGGATGAGATGGTTGGATGGCATCACCAACTCAATGGACATGAGTTTGGGTAAACTCCGGGAGTTGGTGATGGACAGGGAGGCCTGGCATGCCGCAGTTCAGGGGGTCACAAAGAGTCAGACACAACTGAGTGACTGAACTGAACTCTTGCATTGCAAGCAGATTCTTTACCACCTTTGTCTCTGTGGAGGATAGAAAAGAAATTCTGTTCCCAACTCAGCATCTCACTTCAATACCAGAGCATCAGGAGGCTCTGGTGTGTCTTTACAACCTTCTGTTCACAGGACTCAGATGTGAATCTGTGTACTCATGGAAGAACCAATGCCTAAAACAGATACATTTGTCTCCTCTATTTGCATTTTTCCTTCCCTCTTTTCCATGCAAATTAGTTCCAAAAATAACATTTTGGAGGCCATCAGCTGCATTAACTTCTCAGACATGCTGGATGTGTTCAGGTTATGGCAGTAGATATGGTAGCCTACCAGCCAGCTAACCTCTCCATTCAAATTCCACAGCACAGCTGTAAAATGTGATGCCATTTTGGAAATATGGATATATAATAAATATATATTCATATCTATATATAAAAATATATACTTATATATGGATACATATAAATATGGATATATAACTAGAAAGAAAAGTATGTGCAAAAGCCAGTGTTTGCCTCTGGATATTGGTATTAAAAGTACATTTTTCTTGGCATAGAACTTAATTACTTTTTCTATCAGAAAAAAATAACTTCCTTTTAAGAGTACACTAAGTCACGGATGGGTGTAGTATGAAATATGAAAATACTGTTGTTTAAAGGTAGACCCCAGCTACTTCTTCTGTAGCTTGAAAACTACTTCACAAAAAATCTGAAGTCTCATTCACTTCTCAATATAGAATTAATTCAAACAATAGTGAAGGTTGCTATTTCTAACACTGGATTTTTTTTTTCACAATACATACTATGTGTTTATCACTAATAAATGTGTTGGGAGTATCAGTGTAAATATATATAATCATGCTTCAATTGTCAGTTTCATTTAGAAAAACATATTTAAGAAAATATTTGAGTGCTTTGGATTCTTCTCTGCTTATAAATTGGTATATTAGATTGTTCATTATATAAGAGAATAATTGTTCTTATTTTTAGTTTTAAAACTACTCTCTTTTCTACACATATTTGTGCAACTGTATTTTCCTACTCAACTGGCAGCTCTGGCCTGTGCACCTACAGTGGTTGTCTCCTTTGTGCCTGTAATGAGTGGAGTAAAGAATCCATGGCCCACTCTCGCCCCTAGATACTTACCAGCATCAAAAACTTCTCTCCTCACAGTTAAGAATAAAGGCTCTTAGTGCTAAATGGGGCCCTAGACCATTGTGCATATCTCTCTTGTTTCAGATAAAATAATTGAGATTCAGAGAGGTTTAGTGACTTATTAGAACTCACATAGCTGATTATTAACCAAGTTAGCAATCAAAACCTGTAACTGTTGACCCAGTCATAATCAATAGCAAACGAAATTAATTGTTCATGGCCAAATAATTTCAAAAGCAGAAATATGAAAAGCATTTCCAAATATGTACATCAAGAACAACTGCATAATATATGTGTTATATCTCAATCTGCTTAATGTAATATTAGGAGGAGCCTTCAAAAGTGTTAGATCCCAAGGCCTACGAAGATTCCATAACAGCTCTGACTCACCTTCTGAAGGGGCCAGGAGGCATCCTAGAGGAAGTTCATTTAAAGCAGTACTTGAGGACTAGAGAGTCTTCACTCAAGTGAAGGAGGAGGAGGAGTCTTCCAGAACAGAGAGAGCGTGGCATGGGCCTAGAACTAAGGATCTGCAGAGAACTTGAAAAGCTGAAAGAGTTTTAATAAGGCTGGAGCTTAAAGGGTAGAATAGGAATTAGTGACACAGAAGAGGCCAGGTCATGAATTGCCTTACAGGACATAGTAAGCATGTATTCAGCCTCAAGGCTTTGGGAAATCAGGATGCTCCTGGATATTTTTAAGTTTATAAAGTGAAAACATGTATGAGTCTCTCAGTTGTGTCTGGCTGTTTGTGACCCTATGGACTGTAGCCCACCAGGCCTCTCTGTCCATGGAATTTTCCAGGTAAGAATACTAGAGTGGGTAGCCATTCCCATCTCCAGGGGGTCTTCCCAACCTAGGGATTGAATGCAAGTGTCTTGCATCACAGGTGGATTCTTTACCATCTGAGTCAAGCTTATATATTTCCTGATAAAATGAGATGTCAGCAAGAAGTGGTGATGAGAATCTGGAGCTGAGGATAGGAGACATGAGTTCAGGTTTGTACTACATACAATAGATACCAACTCTCCCCAGACGGCAGAATATCATTCTTAGAGAGATAAATAAGTGTCAAGGCCCTAGGGCCCTCATTGCTGACTCTCCATAATATCAGATAGATGAGAAGAATGTGAAAGGAATGATACTTTATCAAAAAAATTCTGAGCTTAGAAAACTGCTTTTAGAAGTACCATGTCTCCTTCTATCATAACTTAGGAAATTTTGAAAAAGATGGTGTCAGCAGTTGGTCTGGCTTTGGTTGGTTGGTTCAGCTTCCCAAAGCTGAACAGGTATATATGAAGGCTCCCTATAACAAAGGCTTAAAGATATTTTTTTCCCAAGAATCCTGACCAACATACGTAGGTACAATGATTTCATTTTATGTTTCAATATCCCCTTTTCTTATTTCCTCCCTCCATTCACTCCTGCTCATCACACCATCTTGTTGGAAAAGTATGATCACTCCAGAATAAGGGTATCTGACAATTTTGCTCCTGACCCACAATCAGATGGATGAATCTATATTTAAAGTGATTTTTCAGAATTAGACTTGCAAAGTGCTAACCCAGTCACATACTCATTACATTCCCTTCATGAGCAACAGCTTATATTTGAGAAAATGGGACATAGGAAAGTAAGATCCATCTGTAGTCGAGTTAGGATTTTTTCCTCCAAGACACTGGTGAGCACACATGGGGATGGATTCATGGCGTTTGGTGTCACTAGCAGTCTTTTCACACCGCGGTCCAGGGACCACTTGCTCTGAAACTGATGCTTGCTAAAATTCAGGTTGCTAAATCTAATCACTGATCTTATTCAGTATGGAGGGGGGGGGGTGGGGCTAGAGATATGTATTTTTCTCCATTTTTAGGTCATTATGCCAAGTAAAGTGGACCAAGCTGATCAATAAAGCAGTTCACTGTGAACGCGGGGTAGCGGATGCAGGCAACACTCAGCTCCGCCCATTTTTCTCAGCCCGAGGCACTTGCAAACAGTCCTGAGGAGACAAACAGGTGTTTCCATCTGTCCCCGTAGGCTATTTTCTAGCTGTAGAAGCGTTCTAGGCCTAACAAGTTGAGGAGGCTGTGATTGCTAGGGGCTTACACCCAGTTCCCCTTGACCAATGAAGAAGCCGTGATGGTGGATAAAGTGTCTACCTTCCCCACTCTTCAGTGGGACTGTTCTGAAAGGGGTTTGATATCATCTCTGAGAGGCTCCCAGCAAGACTGAATGCCAGTTGCCCCTAGTGGTAACCTGCTCACTAAGGCACCGTTATTCTCTTTATCCTCCCTTCCTTGTCTCCCTTCCCCTTCCCTCAGGTGTTTCCCAGATCACTTCACAAATAAGTGAGTTGCACCCACATCACTGTCCACTTTGAGGGGGGAACCCAGACTAAGGCAGATAATACACTGTATGTGGAGTGGAAAAACTTTATTACAGCCAGATTAGGGAATGAGATTTGAAGAATGGAGGGTAAAAACTTTTTAAGAAATTTAATAAGGGAAATTTTATTAAATCCACCCAACCAAAATGGAGTCAGTTCAAGCTGTTGTATTTTTCACACTGTTTTCTATTATTTCTGTGTGGGTATACAGCCTTCTCTGAAGTCTGATGTGTTCAACAACCTTCCCAAAGTATCCTCATTATTTTATATTAAATCTTTCAACTTTTTCTTGAAAATATTCAGATTTTTCTGGAGATAAATATTAATTCTGTATATGCTAGATGGAATTTAAATAACTTACAAATCAATTTTCCATTGATAGTAGACAAAAGAATCTTAGTCAAAAAAAAAAAAAAAGAAGAAGAAGCATTTTAAAGACTAGTTTTCCCTCAAATATGTGTTATTTGACCCAAACTATTGAGGACATGATTGTTCACACTCATTTTTGCACATTCTAAGGCAAGCACTTTAGAGCTGAACTTTGGTGTGCTTCTTTTCCAGCCCTAAAGGATGGCAGCGTGCTGTTTTGGAAGAAGCATGGGCCTGTGGGTCTGACAAAATAGCTGTAATACCTTACTAATCATCTCCTAGTTGTAGTTTTCTCATTTGTTACAGGGTAGTAATAATAATAATACTAGTAATACCTACTTCACTAGGTTGTTTTGCAGATTAGATAGTGTTTGTAAGATGCCTGGCGCACGGAAAGTAGATGCCTACTACTCATTAGCTCACCATACAGCCCAGCTAGAACCTCACACCATGAACAAGCCAGTATTTGTCAGCTCAGGAATGTCCTCAAGGTTTCTTATCATTTACTTCTACTCAGCTTGCTCTGTTCCATCATTTATTCAGTAACTGTCCTGGGCTGAAGGAGGGCTATTTATAGGATTCTGTGTAATCAGGGTCTGTGGCCTGCAAACATTTGTCTGACTGGCAGAGTCACCAGCTCGAGTGCAAACCCAAATGGCTAACTTGTCAAGCTAATGACATACACAAAATTTAACTGTTTAATGTGTTTGCCTTCCATGGAAATTAATCTAGTTGGACAGAACTGAATGAAAAGACAGATAGTTCTGACACTTCTCAAACACAAGATGCAAAATAGCCAATTAATCTTGTCCAGCCAGTCTGGGGGTCTATGTACCTACCCTGTCACTAAAGAACAAGTCTGGGTTGTATGAAATATTTCTCTTTAGATTGGTCATTCAAGCATGCATTGTAAGGGATGACAAATTCTGTGAAATGTATTACTTCCAAGTGAAATCAGTACCTTGATTGTTCTTTGATGTATGTAATCTTACTACTTAGGTTGTTTGATGCCTTTCTGCCATAGGGTACTTTGTGCTGAGTTCTTAATGGCAAACTCCACTTTTCATTGTGAGAATCTTGCATTAGTGAACATATGTTTATTGTACATATCCCCAGTATCCTTCCAAAGTAGACTGTCATCACTGTCTTAACCTTTGTGGTTATATTCCTAGAGGTCTAATCTTTGAAATGATTTGTACAGAGTATAAATGCTTATTTTAGGTTGGGTTCCTCCAGAACAGTCTTTAAAACCAAGACTTGAGGACAAGTAGTTTGAAAGTACCTGCTACAAATGGGAAAGGATGAAGCTAAGACACGGTACATTGAGGGCAGTTGCCCATGGTGGAGAACTGGGCTCAGTGCATGCTGGAGACACCTAGGATATGCCTCAGAGTTATCCAACCAAGGGGTGAGGAAGCTGATATATTTATCATCTGGTAGCTGCATGGTGGTTCAAGGTTTCCTCCAAGGGGCATTGATTCCTGGGCACTCCAGCCAGCCTTGCACACAGCAAGCACACTCCCGCATCTCAGGAAGCCCTCAGGCAGAGGGTCACTTTGTGAGAAAGTAGCGAGTGCTAAGGGACTGTGAGCAGGGCACCAGCTGCCTCTGCTGTAATGCTCAATAAACTCTTCTTGTACAGAATTGAACGGAATTTTCCCAGAGCTATAAGAAATGTCAAATGACTCCAAGACCTGAAATCACTGATTTTTACTTACCTCCTGCAGATGTGTGTTTTCAGCAGTATCAACTTTGTCAGGGCTGAACGATTTGGGGGCAATGCCGTCTCTAAAAGCAGCAGGAGGGCAGTGTTTGTTCTGACTCCATCACACCGGTGGGATGTCTTACATACCCAGGCTATGTTACAGATAGAGTAATAAAAGTACTTTTTTATGCTTTTTAAACTAAGCAGTATGGGATCTTAGTAGAGACTCCAGGGAAGAAAGACTGTATTGTCCTTTGGAAAGAGTACCGGGCCAGGAGTTGGGGGATTTAGGTGTTTATATTCTTTCTCACATGACCTCATGTGGCCTTACAGAAATCACGTTGAACCTTATAGCCTCATTTGCTGACCTGTAAAATGGATAGGTTGAACACTAAGGTTTCTTTCAGTTTCAAATATGATTGTCCTATGAAATAAGGCAATAGGACTTGTATTATGTGGATCAAGTAGAGATTGAAAGGGAAAAAGTACAGACTTACACATATCACAAATTATGCATATTTATTTCTGTAATATATGTGTCTATTCATTCTGTAGTTATTTTTATTCCAAAATGAGAGAACATATTGTTATGACATTCAGAATATATCCTTTTCTAATAATTTTTTCCCCTAAAAGCAAATGGTCTCTTTTCCCACTTATAAGTGAGAATATATTTTCCATGTAGGATCACAACAGGAAAGGGAATTTGAGAATGAGATCTTTTCTTATGACTGACGTGATTAAGTAGTCTATAGAGATGAATGTTGGTTGAAAATTCATGGGGAAATAACCTAAGGTTGCTTCTCCAGGTCATTTAAGTTTCTGTTAATTTCCCATCTGTCTTCATAAACTCAGCAGGATTATACTAGTATGGAACTATTCCCTACTTCTAAATATTAAAAACATCCAATTTTGCAGTTTCTGTTTTGCTGATTTAGCCTAAAGTATTGGCCTCATAACCTAATAAACGTAAGGTTTTATCCTGTTTGTTCCTAAGAGGTAGAGAGTAGTGTGGGAAGGGTGGGAGCAACCAGTTCAAGCCCATTGGCAGGGCTCACTTACCCCAACTCCTATCTCTTTGAGGACTTCATATTATACTATGAATAAGAGAACTCTGGTATTTTATAATGATGCACATTAGGTTGTGATGGAGATGTCAAGAGAGGGAAGTTCTCGTTCTATCCTAGCATCATGGCTAATCACTCCTGGCTCCAACCTTCCCACTCGGATCCTTTAAGGGAATGTGCCTGGGCTTGTCTGGTGCTCAGCTGAGGATGCAGAATGTGATTCACTGGTTTTGAGGCCCAGCCACATTTATAGACACTCTTAAGCTGCTGCTTCTGTGTACTGGGAAAGCAGAGCCACAGTCAGGCCTTTCTGCTAGTGCTTTGCCATGGTGTGGACACCTGTTCATCTTCCTGGGGACCAACCCACTCCAGACTGGGTCTTCAGGCCCCTGGAAGTACAGAATGGGTTTCTAAGATTCTCTAGCTTCTCCCGTAGGGTCAATGTTTTCTTACTGGGCAATCAGGATGTCTGAAATCCCAACAGACTTTTGAGTCACAATCAGCTGGGGAACTATTTAATGGTCAGGGGTAGTATAGGAGGCCATGCTCAGCCCAGTTCAGGCTGTTGTTCAGTTGCTGGTCATGTCCAACTCTTTGCAGCCCCATGGACTGCAGCACAAAGGCTTCCTTGTCCATCACCAACTCCCAGAGCTTACTCAAACTCAGGTTCATTGAGTCGGTGATGCCATCCAACATCTCATCCTCTGTCAGCCCCTTCTTCTCCCTTCTTCAATCTTTCCTAGCATCAAAATCTTTTCCAGTGAGTTGACTCTTCATATTAAGTGGCCAAAGTTTTAGAGCTTCAGCTTCAGTATCAGTTCTTCCAATGAATATTTAAGATTGATTTCCTTTAGGCTTGGCTGGTTTGATCTCCTTGAAGTCCAGGGGACTCTCAAGAATGTTCTCCCACACCCACACCACAGTTCAAAGGCATCGATTCTTCGGTGCTCAGCCTTCTTTATGGTCCAACTCTCATATCCATACATGACTACTGGAAAAGCCATCAGTTCGGTTCAGTCACTCAGTTTGTGACCCCATGAACTGCAGCATGCCAGGCCTCCCTATCCATCACCAACTACTAGAGTTAACCCAAACTCATGTCCATCGAATCAGTGATGCCATCCATCCATCTCATCCTCTGTCGTCCCCTTCTCCTCCTGCCCCCAATCCCTCCCAGCATCAGAGTCTTTTCTAATGAGTCAACTCTTCGCATGAGGTGGCCAAAGTATTGGAGTTTCAGCTTTAGCATCAGTCCTTCCAAAGAACACCCAGGACTGATCTCTTTCAGAATGGACTGGTTGGATCTTCTTGCAGACCAAGGGACTCTCAGGAGTCTTCTCCAACACCACAGTTCAAAAGCATCAATTCTTTGGCACTCAGCCTTCTTCACAGTCCAACTTTCACATCCATACTTGACCACTGGAAAAACCATAGCTTTCACTATATGGATCTTTGTCAGCAAAGTGATGTCTGTGCTTTTTAGTATGCTGTCTAGGTTTGTCATATCTTTTCTTCCAAAGAGCAAGCATCTTTTAATATCATGGCTGCAGTCACCATTTGCAGTGATTTTGGAGGGCAAGAAAATAAAATCTGTTACTGTTTCCACTTTTTCCCCTTTTGTGCTAGCCATGAAGTGGTGGGACCAGATGACATGATCTTAGTTTCTTGAATATTGAGTTTTAAGCCAGCTTTTTCACTCTCCTCTTTCACTCTCATCAAGAGGGTCTTTAGTTCCTCCTTCCTTTCTGCCAATATGATAGTATTATCTGCATATCTGAGATTGTTTACATTTCTCTGGGAAATCTTGATTCCTGCTTGTGCTTCATCCAGTCCAGATTTCACATGATGTACTCTGCGTATAAGTTAAATAAGAAGGGTGACAATATACAGCCTTGACATACTCCTTTCCTGATTTGGAACTAGTCCATTGTTCCACGTCCCTTTCTAACTGTTGCTTCTCGGCCTGCATACAGGTTTCTCAGGAGGCAGGTAAGGTGGTCTGGTATTTCCATCTCTAAGAATTTTCCATAGTTTGTTGTGATCCACACTGTCAAAGGCTTTAGCATAGTCAATGAAGCAAAAATACATGTTTTTCTGGAATTGTCTTGCTTCTTCTATGATTCAATGGATGTTGGCAATTTGATCTCTGGTTCCTCTGCATTTTCTAAATCCAGCTTGTAAATCTGAAGTTCTAGGTTCATATACTATTGAAGCCTTGCTTGAAGGATTTTGAGCATTACTTTGCTAGCATGTGAGATGAGTGCAATTGTGCAGTAGTTTGAATTCTTTGGCATTGCCTTTCTTTGGGATTGGAATGAAAACTGACGTTTTCCTGTCCTGTGGCCCTTGCTGAGTTTTCCAAATTTGGTGGCATATTGAGTACAGCACTTTAGCAGCAGTATCTTTTAGTATTTTAAATAGCTCAGCTGAAATTCCATCACCTCCATTAGCTTTATTCTTGCTTCCTAAGGCCCGCTGACTTCATACTTCAGAATGGCTGTAGGTGAATGACCACACCATTGTTGTGATCTGAATCATTAAGACATTTTTTTATATAGTTCTTCTGTGTATTCTGTTCTTAATCTCTTCTGCTTCTGTTAGGTCCTTGCCATTTCTGTCCTTTATTGTGCCCATCTTTGCATGAAATATTCTCTAGGTATCTCCAAGTTTCTCTAGTCTTTCCTATTCTATTGTTTTCCTCTTTTTCACTGTGTTGTTCACTTAAGAAAGCCTTCTTATCTCTCCTTACTGTTCTTTGGAACTCTGCATTTAGATGGATGTATCTTTTCTTTTCTCCTGTGCCTTTCACTTCTCTTCTTTTCTCAGCTATTTGTAAGGCTTCCTCAGACATCTATTTCTCCTTTTTGCATTTCTTTTTCTTTGGGATGGTTTTGGTACACTCCTCCTGTATAATGTTATGAGCCTCCATCCATAGCTCTTTAAGCACTATGTGTATCAGATCTAATTCCTTGCATCTATTTGTCACTTCCACTGTATAATCATAAGAGATTTGATTTAGGTCATATGTGAATGTTCTAGTGATTCTGAATGTCCTACACTGTATGTAAAACACACAAGCTCAGACAAACATAAGTTGTGTTTAAGCTTACTCAGTGCTGCTTACTTAGTTTTACTCAGTTCAGGAATCATAACCTTTCTGCAATCATGACAGAGACATAGAGGAATGTTCCATGTATCCTGACAGAGAATCTCAACTGATGGTTGGAAAAGGATGAGATGGCCATTAGGTTGGGACCTAGAGTGTGCCCACAAGTTACACCAACATATTTCCTCAGGGATTTGGGCAGATGTGAGAATTAAAGTCACAGTGGCCAAAGGGTTTATAGGAGCTAGACTATTTTCTCAAACGTGAGGCTGAAAAAGGCTTAAAAACTACTGACCTATGATTATCTGGATGCCTTTTTAACTCAGGACTTTGTCAGTACAACAAAAGACTCTGTGAATGTCAGAATCCATGCTCTGGAAAGGAAGAGAGTGGGACAAACATGGCCACACACACACACACACACACACACACTCTCTCTCTCTCTCTCTCTCTCCACACACACACACACTCTCTCTCTCTCTACACACACTAAACACAGGTGATGTCCAGGCTCACACTCTTCGCCTTCTGATTAGCTTTCTGGGAGTTCACTTTGAATGTAGACATTATCCAGTGTTTCTCAGGGAAGTATATCTGAAGGTGTTCAGTAAATGCCTGCTGCTTGGACATACAAACCTGTGACTCCCATCTGCTCCAGTCTGCAGCCTGAGCTTTCTCAGAGTCTGAGCTCTCTGCCTGGAACAGAACAAACTTTCTTCTTCTGTCCTTTTGTGTTACAAGCACACAGAGTTCTCTTGCTCAACAGCAAAGGGACAGAGGTAGAGACAGGAAAAGAGTAGGTTTAAACTTGGATCCTTTGCCAGCAGATTCTCTTCTTGAAAGGTGACGGAATTGAAAGTTTATTCAGCTTCTAGATATGACACCCAGGTTTTTCTGTCAAACTGCTGATTTATCACTTTCTGTGGGATAATATTTTCCCTGGAACTTCCACTGATACCTGGAATTATAGTCTGTAGTTGTTTGCTTTTTTGTGTATGTGTGTGATTTTTTTTTAATTTGCTTTTTCTCCTGTGTCTTACTTACTAGACTATAAGCTCCATGCATAACAAATGAAGATAATAAATACTGTTTCAGTGAATAAACAGGTAAAATATCAGAAAAAGTATATCCAACCTCCACCCTCCCTCTCACTTGTTCCTTTTCCAAGAAATGAGAGGAAGAAGGAACTGGAAGCATTAGACTGCACTGACCTGCAGGACTAGTATAAAGGCTGCTCTCTATCTTTTAATTGTACCTGGCCTGGAAGAATTATGCAGAGTTGTCTTTAAACCCTCTAAATCTTTGATTCAGCTTTCCCCCCCAATACTCTGATTTTCCCCAGCTTTGGTTTGATCATTTTCATACTTTAAGAAATTAGGTATATTGCTTTCTTTCTTGGACCCTACATGCATTTTCAGAATATTATTCCAACAGCCTGAGATGGAATGATGAGAATGAGGAGAAAGTGTGGTGAAGCTTGAGGAATGGAACCCAAGCTTCTACCCCTTAAGTCATCTTCAGGTTATGTGACAACAAGCCACCCCCACTCACCACCAATGGCAAATACATTACTAATGGACAGTATCTCAACATATGAAGTGATTCTGTAGTTGTTTGCTTTTTTGTGTATGTGTGTGATTTTTTTTTAATTTGCTTTTTCTCCTGTGTCTTACTTACTAGACTATAAGCTCCATGCATAACAAATGAAGATAATAAATACTGTTTCAGTGAATAAACAGGTAAAATATCAGAAAAAGTATATCCAACCTCCACCCTCCCTCTCACTTGTTCCTTTTCCAAGAAATGAGAGGAAGAAGGAACTGGAAGCATTAGACTGCACTGACCTGCAGGACTAGTATAAAGGCTGCTCTCTATCTTTTAATTGTACCTGGCCTGGAAGAATTATGCAGAGTTGTCTTTAAACCCTCTAAATCTTTGATTCAGCTTTCCCCCCCAATACTCTGATTTTCCCCAGCTTTGGTTTGATCATTTTCATACTTTAAGAAATTAGGTATATTGCTTTCTTTCTTGGACCCTACATGCATTTTCAGAATATTATTCCAACAGCCTGAGATGGAATGATGAGAATGAGGAGAAAGTGTGGTGAAGCTTGAGGAATGGAACCCAAGCTTCTACCCCTTAAGTCATCTTCAGGTTATGTGACAACAAGCCACCCCCACTCACCACCAATGGCAAATACATTACTAATGGACAGTATCTCAACATATGAAGTGATAAAAGAATTTCTGATGGAACCATGATCTATCTATCCATCTTAACCTCCAAGAATTAGGGGATGAATTCTAAGCCTATATAAGAGTTTGAAAATGGAAGGAGTTCTTTTCAAGGAGGGGATAGAATACATGTCTAGTAATCAGTGAGGTAACTAGGAAATCAGGGCTTCTTATAGTCTAAGAAGAGGTCTTAAATGGAAGGATGCCAGCTTCATTCTGTCTGCAAACATATTTAGTTTGAGTCACACACTTTTTTTTTATTGTAGTATAATTGCTTTACACTACTGTGTCAATTTCTGCTGTACAACAGGGTGAATTGGCTATATATATATACATATGAAAGGTTGCTGCTATGAGCTGTGAACAATGCCTGAATTCTTGGCCTCCGGAGGAGAGGGATTCAATCCTGGGCCAGTGACAAGGCTTGATCGCTCAGAACTTTTTGTGTAATAAAGTTGTATTAAAGTATGAAAGAGATAGAGAAAGCTTCTGACATAGACATCAAAAGGGGACAGAAAGAGTGCCCCCTTGCTAGTTTTTAGCAAGGAGATATATACCTATTAGCAAGCTGCTAATTAGAGAAAGGAAATGTCTCAAAACTGAGAGAGTTGCACCAGGCCCACAACATGCATTTTGAGATAGCATTGGCACAAGGTGAGTCATCTCAGGCCTTAAAACAATTGGCATGAATCTTGAAAAAGTCAGATTTCCAAGAAAATACATAGTTCATTAACATAGCTTAAGGAAGACATTTCCATGAGAAAAATGCATTGGTTAGCTCAAGGTTTGAGACAAAGTTAAGTTCAGGTGGAACCAGGTGTCATCATGACAACACAGAATTTTAAAAGAAAAAAAAAAATGTCTGCCACTTGTGGTTTTATTTCCTCATGCCCCTTGGGGACCTCTGGCCTCCCTACCAAGGCTATTAACACTCTCACTTATATCCCCTCTTTTTAGATTTCCTTCCCATTTAGGTCATCACAGAGAATTGAGGGGAGGTCTCTGTGCTATACAGTAGGTTCTCATTATCTATTTTATACATATAAATTATATATATATGTCTATCCCAATCTCCCAATTCATCCCACCCTGCACTTTCCCCCTGGTAGCTATATGTTTGTTCTTTACATTGTGACTGTTTCTGCTTTGAAAATAGGTTCATCTGTATGATTTTTCTAGATTCCACACATGTGTTAATATACAACATTTTTCTCTTTCTAACTTACTTCAGTCTGTATGACAGTCTCTAGATCTAGGCACATCTCTGCAAATGATACAACTTCATTCCTTTTTATGACTGAATAATATTCTGTTGTATTTATGTACCACATCTTTATTCATTCATCTGTTGATGGACATTTAGATTGCTTCCATGCCCTGGCTATTGTAAATAGTGCTGATATGTACACTGGGTTGCATGTATCTTTCTGAATTATGATTTTCTCTGGGTATACACCCAGGAGTGGTATTGCTAGGTCATATGGTAGTTCTACTTTTAATTTTTTAAGGAAGCTCCATACTGTTTTCCATAGTGGCTCTATCAATTTACACTCCCGTCGACAGTACATGAGGATTCCCTTTTCTCCACACCCTCCACCATTTATTGTTTGCAGATTTCTTAGTGATGGCCATTCTGACTAGTCACACACTATTTTAACACCTAGGAAATTTACATGAAATTCCAAGTTCTGATTCCTCTTGGAAAACTGGGAGATCTGGGAACACTGGGATCACATCCCATAATGCAGCAATCTCCTGAGGCTGGGAAAGAATTTCCTCTCTAAACAGAATATAACAGTCTTTGGTTAACCAAGTCTCTTTACTATCTATTGCCTTATATTCTATTTCACTCACTTATATTGGTCCCTGTTGGCTGCAAGATTTCATCTCTGGTCTCTGAAATAGGTTTAGGATTTTCAAAGGGACAGGACACAGTGAGTATTTCATTGGTAGAATGGAAGTGAATGGCAGTCACTTCCTGACTCCACCAGAAAAAACCAAAGGCTCTGAGAAGGTGTGTTTATCACTTATATTGTGTTGGCCAAGTGCATCCTTAGGAGACACATGTATGGAGACTATCTCTTGAACTTGAGCATCTGTCTGTGGTTGAGAATTTCTAGGTGGTGGTGGTAGGCTTTTGGCACCTTTGTAACAGATTTTTTTTTTGTTAGCACAAATTTTAGCTTTGCATTTTAGTCAGTTCATAACACTTGCTAGTACCTATTTTGGAAATTACAGTCATTCTTTCATCTTTATACCTCAACCTTCATTTGTTCCAAATGGTTGAGTATCTCTCTATTGGAAAATTTGCTTAGTCTCAGTAAATGTGTGTCTGTTATTAGGCCAGATTAGTTTTGCCAAATCAGTGAATATAATATCCTCAGGGTAGAATAAATTAATACATTTGTAAAGGTAATTCCATTAAGTCATTTTGCCACAGCAGTCAGAAAAAAAAAAGAAAGAAAATTTCTAATGAATCCTTTGGAGTGGTTCTGTGACACACTCATGCAAATTCTAATTAGTATAAATTGTAGTTTGGTACTGTTCACGTTTACAGTGATAGAGCTCTCTGGCCACTGTCATCTTCCTTTATAGTTGCCCCCTTTGGTCTGGCTAAACAAAGAGAAACATCCAGTTTGGGCTGGCTATTTCATCTCTCTGTGCTTCCTCATAAACTCCCTCATTCACTTCCTAACAATCATCTGTTGAGCAAATCCATTGGAGCCTTGGGTGAGAAGAGAGATCAGCTGTCAGAGTGCTCAGAAACTAATAATCAAGTGAAGAATTAGGCCTGAGGGTAGGCCACAATGTGTAGCCTCAGCATTACACTGAAACTTGTTAGCAGTACAGATTCACACCTCCCACTGGATGTAATGAACCAGAATCGAGGAGTGGGCCCCGTACTCAGTGTGTTAACCAGCCTCCCAGTGATTCTGACTTACGTAACTGTTTGAGAGCCCAAGGGTCCTGTGTTCCATTCACATAAACTATACCTGGAGTTTCTTCACAAAACTTCTTCAGAAACAAATAAGCTAAAGCATGAGGGCCCTGGTATCCAAAGAGGCAGGATTTTTTCCTTTGTGAGCTTTTCCTGTCTAGTACTGCTGTGTGCTCTGTGGCTATTTCAGCATCCAGGCGGTGCTAGTGGTAAAGAACCTGCCTGCCAATGCAGGGGACATGGGTTCGAGCCCTGGCTTGGGAAGATCCCCTGGAGAAGGGTCCAGCAACCCACTTGTAGTCTTGCCTTGAGAATCCCATGGACAGAGGAGCTTGGCAGGTTATGGTCCATACGGTCACAAAGAGTCAGACATGGCTGAAGCGACTTAGCACTCAGGCACATGTCATAGACAGGGCCAACCTTCAAGGTGGTTGTGGCGTGAATGAATCACCTGCTCCCTTGTCTGTCTCTCTGTCTAGGGTCCTTGCTCAGGTTTCTTAGGCATCTTTAGTCCACACAATCTCCTTTCCACCGTCTATTGTTCAGAGAGAGAGAATCAACAAATTCACAGTGTGGGACATATGTTTGGTCCAAACCATGAGGATGTATAGCGTAAAATCAGCAACATATTTTTAGCTGTTGACAGTGTGGTTTTCCTGCTGGCCAGAGTATCTTATTTCCACATCAAATGAATGAGAAGACTTATGACCATGCCAAGGTTGGCCATTTTTCAGCTACTGAGATAATCCTTCTAAGGAATATCTGCAAAATTTGGATTATTTTTACCAGTGAGAAGTTTCTGGTTTTTAAATTTTATTGGAGTATAGCTGATTTACACCAGTGAGAAGTTTTAAAAATAGCACATCAGCTGTCTTCTGGATCACAGCCTCACTGATCTAATCATGCGTTCTGAGAGATTTTTGCAGTTTGTGCAGTGACTGTTAATCCGGGTTTGAACTCCGGTGCCTTAGATGTGAAGAATTAGCAGTAATTCCTAGAAATACAAGGGATTAGTTTTATAACGACTTACATTTCCATCGGGTGTAGAATTACTATTATTTTTAGAATTGTAAGAAACGCCAAGGGAAGGAAAAGCCACCTCTAAGGACTGTCGATGGAAACCTTTATTGGGCAGTCGCTCTCGGGCAGACTCCCAGCAGGGAGCGGGGAAGGGAAGGGAGTCTGCGAGGTATGGGGGGTGGGCTCGAGGTTTTATAGTCAGGGCTGGCGTTCAAGCCAGGTCCTCCCACATAAGGTAGGAAGTGCGAGCTGCAGTGGTGATTGGCACTTGATTGAGCCAGGCCATGGGGTTGGTTCCCGGAAGTTTGGTCCGCTTCCGGTTCCTGTGTGGGCGGTGACCAACCACCGGGACCTTCCACGACACTTTTCTGGGCTTTTTGTCGCGACATGCCCGAACGTGCCTGACCATGCTCGATCTCTCAAGAATTATAAAACCCAATATTATGTACCTTTGCTATGTCCTGACAATTGCTTTAAGCTGTGCTCATCAACTGTGTGGGGCTTCCCAGGTGGCTCAGTGGTAACGAATATGACTGCCAATGCATAGACATGGGTTCGATCCCTGGGTCGGGAAGATCCCCTGGAGAAGGGCATGGCAACCCACTCCAGTATTCTTGCTGGGAAAATTACACAGAAGAGTCTGGCAGGCTACAGCCCATAGTGTTGCAAAGAGTCAGCTGTAACTGTGTGATTGAGGTACGTTCACACAACTGTGCTTGCTAGCACTGTGAATAGTGGTTAGTGTTGCATTCTGTCACAGGCAAAGATTCTGCTGGCTTTGGGGGAGTGGTATTAACGTGACCTGTGTACTTCAGAGCACCACGGGATCATCTGAGAGAAGATAAAGACATGTGTAGGTTATGATACAAGTAGCTTGACGGCCTCTGAATTTTGACTCCAGGGCACGGGGGCTCCCTGGGCCTTGGGGGGTTTGTATGAGTAGTGGCCAGTGTTTAGGGACAGACAGGGAAGTCTGTGCACTCATCCCCACTCTTCTGTCTGGAGGCCTCTGCAGCAGGTCCTTGTTGTCATCTTTCTTCCTCTCATTCTTTATAATGGGCTTTGAGTAGAAGAGGACTCATAGTTGCCGATCAATCTCCCCCCCCAAATTTGGCCTTGTATTCTACTGAAGTGACTTAGCAGCATTCTGTGAATATGATGAAGTGTCTCTGTTTCTGTTGGCCAGTCCTACTTGCAAAGCAGATGTTTAAAACCTAGAATTTAAAAGAAGAACGCAATTTTCTTTATTTACCTTCACAATTGAGTTGGACATCCTTCCACTTTTAATCTTAATTAAATTTAATTTTATATTCATGCTGTAATTAGAATTATGGTTTTATGAGGCCCTGGTTAATTTCAGGATTTAGATGCTGCTGCTGGAAGTAATAACTGAACAGATAGGGCTGGTGATTTCAGAAGGGGTCACCTGCACCAGTCAGAAAGGAGCTTCATTAAAATAGAAATAGAAAAGAACCCTGACACCCAGGAGCTAGCTTAGTACTTTCAATGGGCTTGGCATTTGCCTGCTGCACACATTTTTAGAGGACACCATCATCAGACAAGGCCATTCTGGGACTCTGATGGATCAAGACAAAAACAAGACCACTCCAAATCACATCTGAACACAGGCAGAACCTAAACATTCTACTCTCTCAGCTAGTAGGAATGACTGCTGTTTCTCTTTCAATTAAAGCTTTAGTTTGTCCTGCCCTCAGATAAGATTCATTAAGGTAATTTAAAAATTATTCCTGCTTTCTATAATTAACCAACAGAGATAAAAGCCTTCTTCCTTGGACTTTCCTCAGAGTACTCAGTCAAAACTCCAGTCCTAAAAGTCCTTGCTAACACCTTCCTTTTTTAATTTTTTTGTACTTAAAAAAAAACTTATTGAAGTCTGATTTATAATGTGTTAATTTCTGCTCTACTGCACAGTGATTCAGTTATATATTCTTTTTCATATTCTTTTATTATTATGAACATTATGCTATATGGATTTAAATTAGATCTGCTTAGATATAAACATAAGAAAATCTATAGTCAATATACTTCTAAAATTAATTTTTATTGTAGTTGATTTACAATGTTGTGTTAGTTTCTGCTATACAGCAAAGTGAGT
The DNA here is from genome assembly GCA_006408675.1 of Madoqua kirkii. Taxonomy (NCBI): domain Eukaryota; kingdom Metazoa; phylum Chordata; class Mammalia; order Artiodactyla; family Bovidae; genus Madoqua; species Madoqua kirkii. The sequence continues at coordinate 25,858 of SJYC01079806.1, forward strand.
CGGTCATACATACACATATATCCACTCTTTAGATTCTTTTCCTATATAGATCTTACAGAGTATTAAGTAGAGTTTCCTGTGCTATATAGTAGGTCTTTATTAGTTATCTATCTTAGCTATCCCAATTTCCCAGTTTATCCCCTCTCCCTTTCCCGCTAGGTAACCATAAGTTTGTTTTCTACATCTATGACTCTATTTCTGTTGTGTAAATAAGTTCATTTGTACCATTTTCTAAGATTCCACATATGTGATATTATATGATACTTTCTCCATCGGACTTACTTCACTTGGTATGACAGTCTCTAAGTCCATCCATCACTGTGGCCAGCACAACAGGTAGGGATCTAAAGTGGTCGACACATAGTTTGGGAAAAAGAAACTGGAGACAGAATTAAAGTTTTAAAGATGGGACCAGGGCACTCAAGACTTCTTGCATCAAGAGCCCTGTTCCTCCGAGCCACATCACTTTTATTTAATGTCTTGGCATGTAGACAGTGTCTGTTGTGCTATAATAAAATCAGCCTCCTGTGTCCCTGGTCACATCTCCCATTTTATTGATTACTTTGAACTATCTTTGTTATTTTCTTGTACAAGGGGTATCACCCAGCTGGAGGTCATAGACCCACATATGCTTTTGGAAAACATCTTGATGTGTGCACAAGCCATGTTCTGACTTGCACTGACCTGGAATCCCAAGGTCCACACTATGTTTTTCCTTAGCTTAGCAGGGCATGACAACCTCAACTAATCAACCCGATGTACTTTTGTTTAGATTATACTGTATTGCTCTTCTTTGCTTTTGTTCTTTTTCCCATAGTGTTTTTCTCATGGCTTAACCAGAGCAATAGGCAGCTGGTTATTAACCCCTGCAATCCATGTTGCCCCAAATGACATTATTTTGTTCTTTTTCATTGTGTAACATTCCACCACACATATGTACCACATTATCCATTCCTCTGGTGATGGACATTTAGATTGCTTCCATGTTCTGGCTATTGTAAATGGTGCTGCAATGAACACTGCAGTTCATATACCTTCTTTAAAAATTTTATTGGAGTCTACCTGATTTACAATGTTGTGTTGGTTTCAAGTGTACAGCAAAGTGAATCAGTTCTGTATATACATATATGCATTCTTTTTTTAGATTCTTTTCTAATATAGGCCGTTACAGAGTAATGAGTAGAGTTCCTTGTCCTATACAGGTCTGTATTACTGCTCCATTTTAGATACAGTAGTGTGTACACATCAATTCCAATCTTCCAATCTATCCCTCCCCACCTCTCTCTCAGTGACCATAAGTTTGTTTTCTAACTGTTTCTGTGTTTCTGTCTTGTAGATAAGTTCGTTTGTACCTTTTTTCATTTTAGATTCCACATATAGGCGATATCACGTGGTATTTTTCTGTGTCTCACGTCACTCAGTATGAATCTCTAGGTCCACCCATGTTGCTGCAGATGGCATTATTTCATTCCTTTTTTATGGCTAATATTCCTTTATGTATATGTACCACATCTTTATTCCTCTGTTAATGAACATGTAGGTTACTTCCATGTCCTGGCTATTGTAAATAGTGCTGCAACAAGCATTGGGGTGCATATATCTTTTCAAATTATGGTTTTCTCCAGATATGTGCCCAGAGGCGGGATTCCTGGATCATATGGTAGCTCTATTTTTGGTTTAAGGATCCTCCATACTGTTCTCCATAGTGGCTTGCCAACTTAAATTCTCACCAGCAGTGTAGGAGGGTTTCCTTTTCTCCAACATTTGTTTGTAGATTTTTTTTGATGATGGCGGTTCTGACTGGTGTGAGGTGATACCTGATTGTAATTTTGATTTGCATTTCTCTAATAATTAGTGATGCTGAACTTCATGTGCTTTTTGACTATCTGTATGTCTCCTTTAGAGAATGTCTATTTAGATCTTCTGCCCATTTTTTGATTGAATTGTTTGTTGTTACTGAGCTGCATGAGGTGTTTGTACATTTTGGAGATTAATCTTTTGTTAGTTGCTTTATTTGCAAATATTTTCTCCCATTCTGTGGGCTGTCTTTTTATTTTGTTTATGGTTTCCTTTACTGCCAAAAGCTTTTAAGTTTAATTAGGTATCATTTATTTAGTTTTTATTTTCATTACTCAGGAGGTGGATCAAAAAAAATACAACTGTGTCAGAGACTGTTCTGTTTTCCTCTATGAGTTTAATAGCATCCAGCCTTACAGTTAGGTCTTTGATCTATTTTGAGTTTGTGTATGGTGTTAGAGAATGTCCTAATTTCATTTTTTTGCATGTAGCTGTCCAGTTTACCTTCTATGCCTATTTTCTGGAGAGTTTTTACCATAAATATAACACCCTCTTTCTGAGACAACCCGTAATTACCCATGGTGTGCTCTTACTGCAACAAGTAACAAACCCAACTTTTTCAACCACAGGTGTGTTCCTGGTGGTCTTTGGCCAGAGAATATTTGATAAGTTGACTATATGGTTATGTCCACTCTGGACAATAAATGTGAATTTTACCTCCTTAATGCTGGGCATGGCTTACTAATGAATTCATCAGCTCTGTCCTTCTCTCACTTCAGGTCTTCTGGGAGATTTTTATTTTTTTAATTTTTTATTTTATATAAAGCTGATTAACAATGTTGATAGTTTCAAGTGGATAGCAAAGGGACTCAGCCATGTATATACATGTATCCATAACTGAAGATCTGGTCTTAATGGGTTCATGTGCTAAAAAGATTTTAATCCTTTGAATGGAGTCACCTTAGAATCCAAACTGAAAATATATATTAGTGAGGGTGCTCTACAGAAACAGAACCAGTTTAATGGATGGATGGGGAAGGTACATATTATTAAACGTAATATTTACTGCATGTTAGGAAACTGTATTAAGTGCTTTACATAAACTAGCTTGTTTTAATCCTTGAAACAAGCCTATGAGGTAGATGTTCAGTTCAGTTGCTCAGTAATGTCCAACTCTTTGTGACCCCATAGACTGCAGAATGCCATCACTAACTCCCAGAGTTTACTCAAACTCATGTCCATCGACTCTGTGATGTCATCTAACCATCTCATCCTGTCATTCCCTTCTCCTCCCATCTTTAATCTTTCCCAGCATCAGGGTCTTTTCCAATAAGTCAGTTCTTCTCATCAGGTGGCCAAAGGATTGGCATTTCAACTTCAGCATCAGTCCTTCCAATGAATATTCAGGACTGATCTCCTTCAGAATGGACTGGTTGGATCTCCTTGCAGTCCAAGGGACTCTCAAGAGTCTTCTCCAACACCACAGTTCAAAAGCATCAATAATTCTGTGCACAGCTTTCTTTTAGAGAAGGAAATGGCAACCCACTCCAGTACTCTTGCCTGGAAAATTCCATGGCTGGGTCAGCCTGGTAGGCTACAGTCCATGGGGTTGCAAAGAGTCAGACACGACTGAACGACTTCACTTTCCTTCTTTTTATAGTTCCTTTTGGAGAAGGAAACAGCAACCTACTCCAGTGTTCTTGCCTGGAGAATCCCATGGCCAGAGGGACCTGGTGGGGCTACAGTCTATGGGATTGCAAAGAGGTGGACATGACTAAGCAACTAACACACACACACAGGTTTCTTTATAGTCCAACTTTCACATCCATACATGACTACTGGAAAAACCAGTTTTGACTAGATGGACCTTTGTTGGCAAAGTAATGTGTCTGCTTTTTAATATGCTGTCTAGGTTGGTCATAACTTTTCTTCCAAGGAGCAAGCGTCTTTTAATTTCATGACTACAGTCACCATTTGCAGTGATTTTGGAGCCCAGAAAAAGAAAGTCTGTCAGTGTTTCCTCCATTTCCCCATCTATTTGCCATGACTCCATTTTACAGATGAGCAAACTGAAACACAGGTGAATTAACTTGCCCACTTACACAGCTAAGGATCAAATTCAAATTGTCTAACTTTCCTCTCTTTAAACTTTTACATTTTGCTGCCTTTGCAATACTGCCTCTGTTTCCCAGAATCTCAGTTCCTTCAGTCAGTTCAGTCACTCAGTCGTGTACAGCTCTTTGTAACCCCATGAATCACAGCATGCCAGGCCTCCCTGTCCATCACCAACTCCTGGAGTTTACCCAAACTCATGTCCATCAAGTCGGTGATGCCATCCAGCCATCTCATCCTCGGTCGTCCCCTTCTCCTCCTGCCCACAATCCTACCCAGCATCAGAGTCTTTTCCAATGAGTCAGCTCTTCGCATCATGTGGCCAAAGTATTGGAGTTTCAGCATCATGCCTTCCAATGAACACCCAGGACTGATCTCTTTTAGAATGGACTGGCTGGATCTCCTTGCAGTCCAAGGGACTCTCAAGAGTCTTCTCCGACACCACAGTTCAAAAGCATCAATTCTTTGGACTGTGAAGAAAGCTGAGCACTAACTCTCACATCCATACATGACCACAGGAAAAACCATAGCCTCGACTAGATGAACCTTTGTTGCAAAGTAATGTCTCTGCTTTTGTATATGCGATCTAGGTTGGTCATAACTTTCCTTCCAACGAGTAAGCGTCTTTTAATTTCATGGCAGCAGTCACCATCTACAGTGATTTTGGAGAGCAAAAAAATAAAGTCTGACACTGTTTCCACTGTTTCCCCATCTATCTCCCATGAAGTGATGGGACCAGATGCCATGATCTTTGTTTTCTGAATGTTGAGCTTTAAGCCAACTTTTTTACTCTCCTCTTTCACTTTCATCAAGAGGCTCTTTAGGTCCTCTTCACTTTCTGCCATAAGGCTGGTGTCATCTGCATATCTGAGGTTATTGATATTTCTCCCAGCAATCTTGATTCCAGCTTGTGCTTCTTCCAGTCCAGTGTTTCTCATGATGTACTCTGCATATAAGTTAAATAAGAAGGATGACAATATACAGCCGTGACGTACCCCTTTTCCTATCTGGAGCAAGTCTGTCCCAGAATCTAAACATTAATAATTCAGAATGCTGTTATCCGGAGGAACACAGGTAGACATAATAGTTATTAAAATGTTGGTACATTGGTAAATATATTACCAGCCTTATTCTTCTCAGTCACAATGAATCCATGATCAAACTCTTTGAGAGAGCCAGATACTATTATCATATATCAATATAACTGCAGGATTCAGATTTTTTCAGTGCAAATATTGGTAAAAGTGTATTCTTCTTAGTTATTTAGGGTCATTGTAAAGTAAAAATATATAGGAAACTCATCTTTGACTGAGATAGACATATTTGCAGCAAAAGGAATGAAAGAGATGTGTAACATGAGTACTGAGTACAGGTATATTAAGGTGGCATCTGCTGTTACAAGTGTTTTCCAGGTAATCCTCTTCCTTGTTGGTAACAGCTGAATTGGGTATTGACATCAAGAGGTGCTACTAGATTCACTGTCCAGTGTTTACTCTTTTGTCCAATCACTATTTTCAACCTCTGTGTTCTCTGTCCATCTTAGTCTCAGAGAATTTCATTACTCTCATTGTTTACTTGTCAGTCCTTTCATGCTAACTTACCATTTCTTTTTCCACTTGGTAGAACTTTTATAATGGTTTAGCCATTTTTACAACTCTTTTGACCTTTAAGCCTTTTGTTAATGTTAGTTAATAAATCAAGAACTTATTTGAATATCCAAAATAATGTAAAATAATTTTGAGTAAGCACTCAAGAAAACATATAATCCATACAAATAATTTTAATTAAAAGAAAAATCACGCTTCTATCTCACCCCCCCGCCCTCCACCAAAAGAGTGAAAAAACAACAAAAAAAAAACAAAAAAAAACTGGCGTTGCGATCTTTGTGAGGGCGCTACCAAGGTAGATCCCTCTGTTTGATTTCCTCTGTTTTCTAGTCGCTCAAACGCTGCAGTTTCTGGGCTTGTCGTGCTGCTCAGATTTCTGGGAGTGCCGCTGGGGCTCTTTCTGAGGCGGCTGATGATTGTCCCAAAGCCCCCCAGAAGTTTTAGCAAGAAAATCTGCTTGAAATTTGTTTGGAATTGCCTCTTTTGAGCTGCGCGCTTGCTCCCCTTCCAGCAGTTATGTCTCTGTCTGCCCGTCAGTGGAGGGGGATGGTCCGGCTATTTTAATAAGTATTGTTTTCAAAATAGGCATATGTTTAACATCTCTGATATACTTTAGAAATTCTAAGGTTAATATTAAAATAGTAAACATGCAGAAACAATTTATAAACAGATATTGCCTTCCTGTCAACTATATTAAAAGTCACAGTTTACACATGATTATGGTATACTTTTCTGTTATCTGGAGCAATCAAGGGAAAATCTGTGACCTCCTGGATGTGCTTAATTGTATCTGACTCTTTGTGACACCATGGACTGTATCCATCAGGCTCTTCTGTCCATGGAATTTTCCAGGCAAGAATACTGGAGTGGGTTGCCATTTCCTTTTAGCATGTGATATATAGAATATTCATCAGTTCCTACCTTATTGTTAGGGTTGCAATTAACTTTCATGGTCCTTCCATTGCTCCTTACAGCCAAACTAATTCTAAGTCTAATGCTCTGTACCTAAGAAGAGAAACATATTGTAAAAAAACAAAGGGAAAAGTTTAGTTGTAAGCATCTTAAATGCAAATGTACCATTTTTTGTAGTATTCACAGAAGGTTAAATACTGACAAAAAAAAAGTAATTAAATATTTCATCAGTATTGCATCTGTTACTCTAAACAGCTGATTCTGTATATTCAGAGAAGATCACACATGTGGGTCCATTTAGAAAGATGTGTTTGTTTACAGTTTTGATCTGTGAAGAGAATGTACAGCTCAGTCACTCTTGACTACTCTGTGGGGCCTCCAGAAAAACCTGTAAGAGAGATGGATGAAGTGACAAGACAGATCCCAGTAAAAAGGGTTTTAGGGATTGCTATCACTGAAGGACTAAGGATTAGGTCAGAAATACTTTTGTTCAAGTTCATTTAAGAATCAATCATGCTGCTCTGTAGGGATGCCGGGGGAAATTACAATTTGACCTGCTGCAGAGGAACCTTTTACCCTTGATGGCTTCAGAATAGCTCCTTATACTTCAAGGAGCTTAAGCACATCTTTGTAGTGCCAACATATCCTGGCCTAGCTAGCACAGCAACACTTCACCATGTCAATTAATATTTGTAGAGGTATTGTACGTATGAATATATGTGCACACCCATACACATATACTTATTATGTAATATAATCAAAAGACCAGTAGTAACTACTTTAAAATGAAGATCTATAAGTTTTTTGCTATTTTTAAATTTAAACATTTTACATTTTTAATTCTATCAACATTCTTTAATAAAATTAGCCTGTAAGTCCAAGTCTATGCTGTATGAACCACACAAAAAAAGATTAAATTACTTCATGGGTTGAAAACTTAAAGTAGCCAGACAAACTCTACTCAGATTCTGAGTTTTAGTAAAACTGCTTGAGATAAAAAATAGTATGCAGATATAGCTGTTTGATAACAAAGAGGTCCCATTTCAGAGCAAGAAACTTGCAAAACACTTAGGAATAAACCTCAGAGGTGTTTATGACAAAGTAAGAAAACCAGAAAATTTGACTGAAAATTTTACTTAGTAAAGACTTATTTATAAACAGGAGTTATAATAGAAGGCTGAGAGTGTAAGTTAATTTGTAGCACTAGTTCAATTCTGGCCAAACTCTGGAAAGAATTTTTTTTTCCCTTGGCAGAGGCTTTTGTAAAATTTATTTGTAAAAATAAGCATTCAGAAGACCAGTTGATGCTTTGAAAAGAAGCATAAATGGGGGAGGTGACTGGCTACATGTTGCTATAAAGCATTGGTAAATATGGTACAAAGCTAAAGTTGCTGTTCAGTGCCAAGCCATGTACAACTCTTTGCGACCTCACAGACTGCAGCACACCAGGCTTTCCTGTCCTTCACTATCTAAAAACTAAAGTAGGGTTTCTCAACTACACTGACATTTGGGCCAGGTAATTCACTGTCGTGGGTGCTGTCCTGAAACTGTAAGATGGTTTTCAGTAGCACCACTGGCCTCCCTACTCATAAGATGAGTAGCGCCTTCTTCAGTTGTGATAAACAAAAACACGTCTGGATGCTGACAGATGTATCTTGGGGGTCAAAATCATTCCTAGTTGAGGACCACTGAGCTAAAGGAAAAAAGATCAGAAACTGATGAAGCAGATTTGAAAACTCTAATTATATATATAAGAAGGTTATGGAAAGGTAGGCATCAATAGGTAATGAATAAGAGTTTTAAAAATAGATTTGCACAATCAAGTTTCATATATAAAGTTAACATTGTGAGTATAATTAAATAAAGGAATCATATCATTAAAAGTAACTAATAGAAAATAGACTAAACCTATGTATCTGATCTCTGGGGCAGCGATTGTTGAAGGAAACTAAAAATTCTATCATGAAAACAAACATCAATGTTTGTCACAAATGGCATTAGTTTAAAAACAAAATTACAGACAGGGATAAACATTTGAGCCCGTTATAAGAGATTTAAGATTAATGTGTATACCAGAGGGCAGCAAAGGGCTAGAAAGTAAATGTTTCAGACTTTGTGGGGAGGGCCAACTTCATGGGCATGTGACCTTCACTTGACTTAATGCTATAATTGACATCTTGAAATTCTAGTGGGTAGCTCCTTGTTAAAAAATTGTTTTCATTTTCTTACCCTTCAAATTATGTAGCCACTTCTGTTTGTAGGCCACTTGTTTTCTGTTGAAACTACTGAACTCTGCGGTTATAGCATAAAAGCAACTATAGATTATACATGAATGAGGTCACGCTTGAATAAAACTTTATTTATAAAAACAGCCAGTGGGCCAGGTTGGCCCATAAACATTGTTTACTCTTGTATGTCACAAGGGAATCGGACATGACCAAGTGACAAAACAACAAATACTATAGAGAAAGTATATAGAAACAAAGAAAAAGCACCAAAAATGAATGTCCGACATTTCCAAAGAAATAATTATTAGCAAGACAACTGCTGGATTAATACAAACTTAATGATTAATTTTCATAGCAATGAAATCATAGTAAACCTGGTAGCCTCAGAAAACACTCACAGGAGCATAACTCAAACTTTGAAGGGTATGTTTGAAGAATTATAAAAAGGCACCTAGCTTTTGACTCAGTACCTTCACTCCTAGGAATTTATCCCAAGAAACAGATCAAAATTAGAGAATACTGCATGCATGAAGATATTCACTAGAGATTACTAAAAGAGGACAACTGATAATAATATAAATACCTAACAATGGAAGTATGCTTAAATAATGTATGATTCTGATTTTTTGAAGTTGTATACATACTCTCAATAAAGATGATCCAGCTTGTAAAGTTGAGACCGCAACTTGTGAAGTACAGTGGAAACAGTGTCAGACTTTATTTTGGGGGCTCCAAAATTACTGAAGATGGTGACTGCAGCCATGAAATTAAAAGACGCTTACTCCTTGGAAGGAAAGTTATGACCAACCTAGACAGCATATTAAAAAGCAGAGACATTACTTTGCCAACAAAGGTCCGTCTAGTCAAGGCTATTGTTTTTCCAGTGGTCATGTATGGATGTAAGAGTTGGACTGTGAAGAAGGCTGAGTGCTGAAGAATTAATGCTTTTGAACTGCGGTGTTGGAGAAGACTCTTGAGAGTTTCTTGGACTGCAAGGAGATCCAACCAGTCCATTCTGAAGGAGATCAACCCTGGGATTTCTTTGGAAGGAATGATGCTAAAGCTGAAACTCCAGTACTTTGGCCACCTCATGAGAAGAGTTGAATCACTGGAAAAGACTGATGCTGGGAGGGATTGGGGGCAAGAGGAGAAGGGGACGACAGCGGATGAAGTGGCTGGATGGCATCACCGACTCAGTGGACATGAGTTTGAGTAAACTCGGGGAGATGGTGATGAACAGGGAGGCCTGGCGTGCTGAAATTCATGGGGTCCCAAAGAGTCGGACACAACTGAGCAACTGAACTGAACTGATATGAGAAGAACAGATAGTCAGTGCTGTCTTTGCAGAAAGGCAAAAATCATGAATGGATAATGAAAAATTCTGGAAAAGTCAATGAGAAACCAGAAAACAGTCTGAGTTCCAGCTCAGTCTTGTGCTCAGCTGGAGTCCTATGCCTATGGTGTTCAGCAGGGCCCCATTTGGCATGACTGTGAACAAGTTACTTAACTTCTGAGACTCAATTTCCTTTTCTTCAAAATAGATATAATAATATTATACTGTCTATATCATAAGGATGTTGTGACTTGATAGATATGGAATGGCACAGTGCTTTGCACATGGGATGCTTTCATATGTTAGCTATTATTATTATTAGCAAAGCATGGCAAATTAAAAGTTCATTTCCTTTTTAGTTCAGTTGTTATGATGTTATCTGTGCAGTTAGAGAAACTTTTAACAGCTGTCTTTTAAAATGTAATGATTAAGACTACAGCAATCTCAGTAGGTAGCAAACTAAAACTATTAAAGCAGGGACAATAAAAAGACTATTTTGAAGATTTCACCAATGGAAAAGAGAAAAGAATTGCTGAAATGTCTTACATAATTTGCTAAGCAAAGTCACAAAGACAATTAGAATGAGCACAGGGAAGGGTAATGAGGGGCAATAATTAAAGCTGCCACCATATACACACACAGGCAAACTCACACACCTCTCTCTGTCCTTTAGGACAGCTGATTAAGGCAGCAGAGGAGCAGGGAAAGGGATAGTTATTAAACCAGTCTTGTCATGAACATGCTCCTCAACCCAGCTTCTCCCCTAAGATGAAAGAGGAAGAGAAGTCAGACCATCACATTATGGCCAGGAATCTTTGTCATTCACTCTTGGTCCATGCCCTTGTCCCCACCTCTCACTGTGGATGAGTGGGTTTCCAGATACCATGTATGTAGCTGGATGGTCTGGTGGGCTGACTCAACATGAAATTCACTCTAGTCATTTGGTTCCAAGGAGGCGCGTAAGAAAAGCTTTTAACACAGTAAATCTGGGCTTATTCTTCAATTGCATGATTTTCATTGCCACAGAGGGCCAGGTTATGGTTTGTAAGACTATCCTACCTTTTTTCTCTTTTACACTGGGAATATCTGTTAGACTGAACCAGTGTTCTGTTTCCCCACTAGGCCAGGATTTGCAAACACCCTCAGCGTGTGCACACATATAGAACGTAATGCAAAAGAATATGTTTAAGGAATTTAAACCAATATATAACCTACAGAAGGTCAGTAGCCAGTTGATGAAAGTAAGATGCCCTATCCCTCCCAGCTCTGAGTTCCCAGCATTTTGACTATGCTTCCATCTCACAACACTTACAGATGCAGGGAGTGCCCTGTTCTAGAACTTTGCCATGGCCCTGCCCTCAGGGACAGCATTCATCTTCTTACCGTGTCACTGCCATGAACCCTAGCTGGGGCCCCCAGTGTGCACTCTCCAGTGCTCCATAACCTCTGCATTTCCTCAGCTGGCCTTCAGCTCCCTCGTTCACTGAAATCCATTGGTCACAGGTAGAATGCCTGCAGCCTTGGAACAGGAACAGGGAGTCCCTCTGTTTTCCCTCCTGGTGCTCCTGTCTTATGTGCTCCTTCATTTTCCCTCCCTCATTTTACCGAAGTGTTGTGGCAGAAATAATGGAAAATTCAGGCCCACTTTGAGCCCTCCCCTGATAGCAGTAGACATATCTTCTAAAACTGAGTTTCTTAACCTTGGCACCTGTGATATTTAGAACTGGGTGGCTCTTTGTTGCAGGGTCTGTGCTGTGAATCATGACATGTTTACCAGCATCCCTGGTCCCTACCTACTAAACACCAGTTGCAGCTCTGTCCATTTGTAACAATCAGAAATGCTTTATAGACTCTGCTAAATGTTCCCCGAGTAGGGTGTCTGTGTGTGCATGTGTGTGTGAAATCACTCCTTGTTAAGAACTACTCTTCTGCTTGGTAATTTTGTATGACCTTCTGACCACTTTTATGCAAAAATGCCCTTTAAATGAGCACAATGATTTAAGTATCATTGCTGCTGCTGCTGCTAAGTTGCTTCAGTTGTGTCCTACTCTGTGCGACCCCAGAGACGGCAGCCCACCAGGCTCCCCCGTCCCTGGGATTCTCCAGGCAAGAATACTGGAGTGGGTTGCCATTTCCTTCTCCAATGCATGAAACTGAAAAATGGAAGTGAAGTTGCTCAGTCATGTCCCAACTCCTAGCGACCCCATGGACTGCAGCCTACCAGGCTCCTTCGTCCATGGGATTTGCCAGGCAAGAGTACTGGAGTGGGTTGCCATTGCCTTCTCCATTATTCATCACCTATAATTTACGAGGGAATTATTATTGAACCCATTTTTCAGGTGAGGGAACTGAGGTTCTATTTGCCAAACATTATACAGTTAATAAGTGGTAATATCTGGATTGGAACATAGATCTAACTAGAACTTTCACCTTTTTTTCTACTACTTAACAGTGCAAAACAGAGTATTATCTTGCTGGTTCATAGATAACTTGTCTTTTCCCTGTGTCCTTACATGGCAGAAGGAGCAAGAGAGCTTTTATAAGGGCACTAATCCCATTCAGGAGGGCTCCTCCCTCATGAGCTGATCACCTCCCAAAGGCCCCACCTCTGAATACTATCTTACTGGGAGTTAGGATTTCAACATATGAATTTGGGAGGGTCACAGACCTCCAGTTCATCACGATATACACATAACACATGGAGCAGTATAGTAACAAACAAACAAACAAACATCAAAGAGCTACATCAGTTTAGCTGATATTATTAAAGTGCCAAATATCTTTTAGAACAAATAATTTTCTTACAATTTTGCCTTCTAGTTAAATGGAAAATAATTTACATTTGAGGGTAATAAGATTCACAGGGTTTTCCTTTCCCCAAGCATATTGGTCTCTCAGGTGAAGTTTTACATTACAGATTTCAAACTGGTTTATTCACATATGGAAAAATCCAGATATAATACCAACCTCAGGTAAGGCTTGATCCGGGGTTTCAAACACTGTTTTCCCTTCATGTTTCAGCTGCCTTTCTTAATGCCAGTTCCACTCTCAGGCTTTACACTCTGGGCCAGCAGATCAAGGCTCCCCCTTTATAGTGATGCTTCAGGCCTCACAGCTTCATTTTACACCATCTAATAAGAAGAAGCCAGTCCCACAAAAGAAACAGAGTTGATTTATTTTTCTCTTAAGCCCCAGAAAATATTTGACTCTTCATCGAGTCATATGCCCATCCCTGAAGCCCTCAGTTCAGCCAGAGGATTGGCTGTGTAATTTGCTTTAGCTCTTCAAGGCTTACTCTGGACTACTTGTGGGGTCAATCCCCTTTAACTTATAGATCTAAAATTGAGAAGCAGTGATTCCTCAAGGAAAGTGAAGAATATAATTCCAGAAGATGGGGGAATGGATGCTAGAGGGGATAATATATTTTTACACCAATTCTGTTAACCTGTCTGCAGCACTTAGCAGTTTTCATTATTTCACAAGCCATCTCCCCACCCCTCACACTGCCCCCTGCCATCCCAAGACCACCCCAGCCAATTTTATCACAGAACTTTTACTATAGACTTGTTTCCTTTATCTGGTATTGCTGAAAACTCTTGCCAAGTGCCCAAGTAGACACTGTGGTGAACCAACAGCCACAGAGCAGGTCTCAGCCAAGGCCAAGGCCAGGTGTGGGGCCAGCCCACTGCTTCTTAGAGAGGGCTCCCAGCCAGTCCCTATCATTCAATCAAAACCTCTCCCCATCATCAGAAGTCTAGGGCCTGATTGTTGCCACTACAAGTAGGCTAGCACTTCATTCCTCAAGCAAAGGAAAGGGGCTGTGTTTGAGCACCTACTGTGCACCAAGCAAATGCCACATGAGTATCCTGTCTTCCTACAACCACCGACGAGGTGGATTTTAAGATGAGGAAGTGGAAACTCTGGAAGGTGAAGCAGCTTGCCCCAATCACACCTCCATAAGAGTCCGAACACACATTCACTGACATGTCTTTCATTCCAAAGCCTGTGCTTTGCATCAACCAAAATGACCCCCCAGAAAATCAATGAATATGTATTTACTTAAAATCTATTGTACATCAAGAAATATGCTCAACATTATTTACATATGAGTAAATATAAAGCATTTCCCCTTTTCCCCAGGAATGAATGAATGGAAGAGGAAAAATGAGAAAGCAGGAAAGATAAAACCTTTGTCTAATGAGAAGAGCCTTAGTCATCTCAGTGGTCCACACAGTACCTAGAAATCAGCACCAATGTGTAATAATGAGAGCATCTGCAGGAATAGTGAAGAAGCGTCTTCAACCGGAGTGCAGGGCAAGACTTCTCTAGGCAGTGACACTGAGTCCCCAGAGAAGTTAGTGAGGGCTGGGGCAGCCCTGTGGCAACAGTGGGAATCAAAGCAGCATTTGACGAAGATGAGTGGGCAGTGTGCATGCCAGTCCTATCACAGGGAGTCTCAGCTCTGCCTCCAGGTTGGTGGGCCTTAAAGGAATCCCTGCTAGAGAAAGGTGGTGTAGCAATACACATAGGCTTTGCTGAAATTCAAATTCTGCATCTGGAATAGAACAAACTGCTCATTCCTGGGTTATCTTGAAAAGCTAACGTAGCCATAACACTTAGGTGTATTCCTCATCTCATAGGTAAGGTATTACGTGGATTTCTTTCAGCTCTGGCAAGAATATCACCTTTAGGCATATCAAAATGCGACACACCCTCTACACACCTCAGTCTCTACGTATACCTTATACCTGTCATCCTAAACCTGTGTAAGCTTTGGACAGGTTGTGAGTTAAATCATTCCTTTGCCCATGATCCATAATATGCAGCAGGATGACACAAAAGCAAATAGCTAGTTTTCTCCATTCTATGTCTTAGAGATGACAGTCAGTTGTGTATGATCTGGCTTGTTGTGCAGACAGCCTGGAGCAGAAGTCCTTGGATTGGGTTCTGCAGAGAACTAGGCCTGAGAGAGGGGCACAAAAGCCACAAAAGAGATGAGGAGGATGCTGTGTGTCCCCCTCCATCCCTTCTCCCTGGCGCCTCCCCTGTACCTGCTTCTATAATCAGAGCTCTATGTGAGAGTATGTCTGCGAATATTTCACTACTAAAGGCCCACAAGCAATAGTCCTAGATGGAAGCACCGTCTTTCTGCCTCTGAAATGCCTGGGTTATGCTCAAAATGACAGTTCCTAAGACAATATGGAAGTTAACACTCTAGAGCTGTGGTCCTCAACCTTTTTTTGGCACCAGGGGCTGGTTTCGTGGAAGACAATTTTTCCACAGACAGAGGGATTGGGGGCGGGGGGATGATTCAGGCGATGATAATGCGAGCGATGGGGAAGGGCAGATAAAGGTTTACTGGCACGCCCACTGCTCACTTCCTGCTATGCAGCCCAATTCCTAACAGGTCACAGACCAGTACCAGCCCATAGCCCAGGGGTTGGTGACCCTACTCTAGAGGACGCCAGCTACTGAGGGCTAGTGCCCCCTGAATATGCATGAGAACCAGTTGCTTGGTATATATATAATAGTGCATGACATCCAGAAAACAGAATTTCCAGAGCTTTCATGAAGCCCATCCATCATGTTCTAAGACACCCCCCTCCCCAATTATTTAATCCTTTTACTAATTCACCTGCACCCAACAAGAACCTCTAGTGAGTTCTAAGTAAAACATCAGGGCCTTAAGCCTTTGGATTGTCCATTCCTGGTAGCTCAGCTGGTAAAAAAATCCACCTGCAATGCTGGAGACCTGGGTTAGATCCCTGGGTTGGGAAGATCCTCTGGAGGAGGGCATGGCAACCCACTCCAGTATTATTGCCTGGAGAATCCCCTTGAATAGAGCAGCCTGGTGGGCCACAGGACATGGGGTCACAAAGAGTCAGACATGACTGAGCGACCAAGCACATCCCAACTAGTGGGGTGGCAAAGTCTGTTTTCCACCTGACCTGCCACCTACAAGTTTTGGAAAATGCATTTAAGACAGAGTGAGAAACTTTTGCTATATTTTCAGATAATCTCGGCTATTCTGAGAAATGACATGACAATTCTAAATTTGATTGGATGAAAAGTAAAACACCCAGTTTACTTCTGTCCATTTAAAGAAAATTCTGTATGAATATGTGAAACATATAATACCTAAATGTATATAACCAAACTAGCACTTCATCACTGGAGAAAACAGCCAGTCAGTTTTTAGTTGGTATTTTTACATTTTTTTTTCAACAACATACATAAGATGCTACCCCTCTCCGAATTCCTCTCCTGTTCCTATTAATGTGTGGGAACCTGCAGGTTGATATCTGGGCCTAAATCTCTCCCAGTTGTATAAGGATGAAATAACAAAGCCTCTCACCTCCTTAGAAGAGCTATTTTGAGGTATGATAAAAAGTTGCTATTGTGCTTTTAGCCTCTGACAGTTGACAAATATAAGAAGCTGGACAAAAGGAGAAAGATTCTGCAAAAAGAATTTTCTGTACAAATCAGGTGGTTAAAATGTCTTTGCTATTGTTGATGGTTATACACTAACGAGGTTTTGTTAAAAATGTTCTGCTAGGAAAATAGTTAGGATTCCAGGGCCATATCCAAAAAGATACAATGTGCTATTGAATTTTAAGCATTCATTATCATTGATGGAGGGAAACATAATTAGAAGCTTCCATTTTGATGACAAGCATTTTCCTTTCTCACTGAACCCAAAGTTACTAATGTTCAGGCTTCTGTCTCATGCGTTGCAGGCATATTCTTTACTCATTGAGCCACTTGGGAAGCCCCAGGCCTCTGTCACTGAGTCTTTTGGGAATGTTTCATTTCTTCTGTATGAAGAGGGTAAACGGGAGGCAGTTTTACTTGGGAGGAAAAAATGCACAGTGGGCTCTATCCAAGGGCCTGTGGACAGCCTAGGGTGGGTGTTTACAGACACCATGGAGAAGATCTGTGGCTGTTAGTACCAGTTCAAGAATGTCTTTTGGAGTCATTTGGGAAATGAATTTTACCAGCAATTCTTCCTTAAGTGAAAAAAATCATTGAGTCATTTCCTTTTGAGGGCCTTTTGAATCAACCCCTCAAAATCACTTATTTTTGCACCTGGGGAAACTGAGACCCAGAGAAAGAAAGTCAGTTGTCCAGAGTTGCACAGGAAGCTTAGTGAGAAGTGAGACTCCGCCCCATGGCCCCTGCTCTCAGTTCAGTGCTCTTCCTCCAGAGAGGAGAGGCTTTTCATCTCTTACAATCTCATTTCCCAGGTTCACTCTCTGACCTGATGACTTATACGTTAACTTCTTGGAAACATGTTGCTGATGGGGTAGAACAGTGTCCTGAGATATTTTCTCCTCCCTCTCATGTGCACCCACAAACCCCCTCATCCCATTCTGTTCCAGTACCACATAAGTAACCTGGGGCTCCGTATGCCTTATTAATCACAGGGAAATATACCAGGGGAAAAGAGCTGAAGCTACTTAAACTTACTGGCTCTTATCTTTTATCAGAGCTTGTACCCCTTACAGTGATTATGCTAGAAGACCTGGCTGGACTGGGAAGAAGGGAGGTCTTTGAGGGCCAGCAGAGACACAGATGAGGAGGAAGAATATTCCCTGAGACTGGAAAAGAGAAACAGAATGGGTGGATCTTTAGCTAGGGACAAATGTCTTGCTGCATAGCAGGACTTCTGTGAGTTGGCAAGACCTCACAGGTGAGGACCACGTGGGACAATGAAGGAAGCGGCTGGACCTCGGGGATCCAAGCCCCAGCAAAGATGCCTGTGCCCTAATGGTGACGCAGAAGCAGCAGAGCCCCAGGGCCTGAAGGAACTATATGAGCTGATACTGTGGGCTTCAGGGCTACCCAGGATAGACCATCACCCACCCCAGAGGCTTATCTGATGCACTAAGATCTGGTAGGGGAGTCCTCAGTTCAGTTCAGCCCAGTCGCTCAGTCATGTCCAACTCCTTGTGACCCCGTGAATTGCAGCACGCCAGGCCTCCCTGTCTATCACCAACTCCTGGAGTTCACTCAGACTCCCGTCCATCGAGTCAGTGATGCCATCCAGCCATCTCATCCTCTGTCATCCCCTTCTCCTCCTGCCCTCAATCCCTCACAGCATCAAAGTCTTTTCCAATGAGTCAATTCTTCTCATGAGGTGGCCAAAGTACTGGAGTTTCAGCTTTAGCATCATTCCTTCCAAAGAAATCCCAAGGTTGATCTCCTTCACAATGGACTAGTAGTTACAAATAGGTTTCCTGTGGCCCAGGGTGATGGTGGCTCAAAATCAGATATTAACAGACTTATAAGAAAAAGAGAGAGATGTGATTTATTTTAAAACACTGAAGATGGTGAGTGCAGCCATGAAATTAAAAGACGCCTGCTCCTTAGAAGAAAACCTATGACAAACCTAGACAGGATATTAAAAAGCAGAGACATTACTTTGCTAACAAAGGTCCATCTAGTCAAAGCTGTGGCTTTTCTAGTAGTCATGTATGGATGTGAGAGTGGGACTATAAAGAAAGCTGAGCACTGAAGAATTGAGGCTTTTGAACTGTGGTTTTGGAGAAGACTCTTGAGAGTCCCTTGGACTGCAAGGAGATCCAACCAGTCCATCCTAAAGGAAATCAGTCCTGAATATTCACTGGAAGGCTTGATGCTAAAGCTGAAACTCCAGTACTTTGGCCACCTGAGGTGAAGAGCTGACTCATTGGAAAAGACCCTAATGCTGGGAAAGATTGAAGGCAGGAGGGGAAGGGGATGACAGAGGATGAATTGGTTTGATGACATCACTGACATGATGGACATCAGTTTGAGCAGGCTCCGGGAGTTGGTGATGGACAGGGAAGCCTGGTGTACTGCAGTCCATAGGGTTACTAAGAGTGGGACACGACTGAGTGACTGAACTGAGCTCGAGCTACACATAACTTAATTTTGAGATAAAAGAAAAGCAAAATACCCCAAACCTGTGCATTCTTCATTTGGTCTAATGAAGACAGGAGACCCAAGGGTTATTTAGAAGGTGTGGTTGTTTCTAGCTTTTCAGTTGCTGCTTCTGCTCTCAACTCAGGTCAGTTCAACAGATTCAAGGGGCAATACTTAGCATGTTTGGAGCACTTTGCTCTGTTCCATGAGAAAGTCTCATGCATACATACACATGCTCCAGCAAGGAGCTCCCAACCTACTGGAGAGTACAGGCAAAACAAGGTAAATGATGAAAAAATCATATTGCTAATTCTTTTTCCCTCATACCCACTGTAGGACCCTCATCCAGGCCTAACATAAGCCCATCAGTCAGGTCAGTCACACAGGGGCAGTCATGTGAACTCTGGATTTTGAAAGCAAAGAGCTAGGTTCTAATCCATTCTTTAGATCTTAGTTTCTTCAATTTTTTCCTAAGTGGATGTAATATTTGAGTTAGAGGTCTGATTGACAATATGCTTAACAGTGCAATGTAAAAAGCATTTTAAAAAAGTAAAAAAAATGAGAGAAAAAAAACTGTTCCAAAGAAAGAGTAAGTACACAAAACAATATACAGAATAAGTACATAAAACAGAATTGAATGGAGAGGATAGAGAATAAGGAAGTAGAAAGGGAAAATAAAGCCTATTTAGTCGTGAATTTAAACACAAAAGAAAAATAGATGGGTTGAAATTAACAGTATTAATAAATTCCAGTGGGACTATTGGTGATGTGATAATATTTAGGAGATGAGATTATTTAAGAGAAGAACCACTAAGTTCATCATAAATGCTAGCCAGAAAATGGGCATGTCATCCTCTAGAAAAGTAAAACAGTAAATTCAGGGTAGAGGTAGAAGGTGATTGGACCTAAACCTTTGAGAGAGTTAGTGGGGGAGGAAAATTAGGAAGTTAATGAACATTTTCAGGAGAGAAGTACTAAATAAGTGAGCTGATAAAATCAGATGGCAACGGATCCCTCCCCCAAAATCACTATATTATTTACCTAGGAATCAATATAAACTGTTTTGAACTGCAGCCTCTGAGGAGATTCATGTGACAAATAGGTCATTTCCATGATTCACCCAAAAAATTAGTCAGTTCTTAGAAAGAAAAAAATGATTAGGTCTGCTTCCAGGAGTTTGGCTTGTTATTGGGTCAGTGGTTTGATATTGGATCAAAGCCACAATTATATATTGATTCTCAAGCATAATTTTGTATTGAAATGAAAATAAAGTGTACCTGCAGTCATTCAGTCAAAAAAAAAAAGTACAGTGTAAGAATCAGTTGTTATCTGTGTTTGTTATTTTCCAGTGCATCAAATTTGCTGGTCCCAGGATCTTAGGGGAAAAAAGCTAATTCTCCCGTGTAGCTTATTGGATCTTATAGCCTGTATCAGGGAACTGATTTAACTGTATGAGAATAATCATATTTTAAGTAATTAATATATTTATTTTCCATTTATAAAAGCAATGTATATAAAATACAGAGGAAAAAAAGGAAAAAAAAATATCATTCATTGGTCAATCATTCAAAGCAACCCACTGCTAATAATGTGATGTATGATATCCTAGTATTTTCTATGCATGTTTTATTTCATAGCTGGGATATACTCTTTCATATATGGCTTCACTTACTTAATAATAAAGACAGCATTTAAAAATACTTTTAAAAAATAGATGCCTAAATCTAAAGTGCCATGCATTTGAAAGTTTTCATCTCTCAGTTCTTGCAGTAAGACTTTAACATAATCTTTAACAGGAAGTACAATTCAGTATCAAACCTGACTAAAATTAGAGAATCTAGTTGAAGGGTCACAGCCAGCAAAATCAGCAGGTTCTAAAACCTCTCCAGTTTCTGTGCCTTGCCAAGCGACTGAAGTGGAGAGGCAACTTGACTATTGCCTTCTGATGCTAATTAATGTTTGATACTAAGCAGCAAACGTGCGCTTCCTCTTGTAAGTTCTCATTAAGTTCCTTTTGAATCAGTTAACACTCTGTTTATAAAGATGTGGATATTTTCTCTAATTACTGTAATTTTGGCTACTGCTGTAAAAATCAGTGCTCCGTGTCACGCTGTCAGAGATTATTACAGATGCGAGTGTACTTCCCTCCCTCCCCTGGAAAGGATCCAGTTATCTCTAGAAATTAAATGCCTTAAAAGGTTCAATACGGGAAAGTCCAGACATAGCATGTCTCTTGTCAAGCCCATTCCAGAAGAAAACCAGGATACATTCATCGGGGTGATGAAATGTGGACTGTTTAAAGAATAAGGGTATAGATGCAGAGTTCTCTTACTTATAATAAATTTCATTATGGTAAAATCCAATTCATCCTGCCCGACAAGAATAAATCGAGATGATTTATGCTCTCAGAAGCACATTTCCGCCTCCTGGTATTTCCTTCTGTGTGGATAGCTATCTGTAAGGGTATAAAGAAAGTCTAGCCCCTCTTTCCCTTTGGGTTACCCCCGCCCTGGAGTGGAAGTTTCACCGTAATTGAGTTTAGAAGACGACCTGGGCATGTGTGGCTCAGCTTCTTTCTCCTTCCTTCCCTGTGGGAACCAGATACCACAGGAAATGTGTGTTC
Source organism: Madoqua kirkii (assembly GCA_006408675.1). NCBI lineage: Eukaryota > Metazoa > Chordata > Mammalia > Artiodactyla > Bovidae > Madoqua > Madoqua kirkii. Next base: position 47,374 of record SJYC01079806.1, read on the forward strand.
TAGTCTGTTCCTTCTATGTGGGGAAGGACTGAGGTTTTCTAGCTGTCTGTTACTGAGTAGGTTAAGTCCATCTAAGTCTATGGCTCAGCATTAGTGGCTCCAATTAAGCCACTCCTCAAACTCAGCCTTTAGAAGTAACAAAGGACCCTCCATCTCTGACACCTTCTTGCTCTCAATCAATTCAGAACACTTGGATGGCTAAAGCAGGTGCTATTTATCACCAAACACAAAGAAGCTGGTGATCCAAAAACAAAGTGAAGCAAAACCACCACTCTGGTTTACAGCCGTGCTGTTTTCCTGCCAGTTGTTATAGGCAGCCTCAGAAAGATATGCTCTAAGGGTTTATTAAATTGAGAAAAATATGTCCGACTAGAAACGCATGTTCCAGGAGTTCAGAGGATGGCCCCAGGGGCCAAGGTTAGTTTGATAGAGGAGTACCTAGTCTGCATCTGCCATATACCTAGAAGGGGTTGAATAAAGATGAAAATCTGAATGAGCATTAAGGGCAGGTGGGAATTAGGCAGCTTTCTTATGCTTCAAATAGAACTGAATCAGAAAAAGCCATAGGTATGCACAGGTACGTTTTAATGTATCCTTCCTTTGTGTTATTCCTTAAGATCTCAAATTTTAAGTCCCAGAATTCGAAGATATAAAGCTGAAAGTATTTTGAAGATAGAGGATCCAGAAAAATGGGACATAAGAAGTTTCTAGAAACTATAATAATTCATAAGTAATTATATCTGCCACCTAGAGTTTATGTCATGGTGAATGTGCAAAAATTGCATTTATTTTTATTGGTGTTTAAAAATCTATTCATGACCGAACGTGGGGCTTGTGAATGAGTTAGTGTGGAGAAAGGCGGCTCTTTATCTCATCTACTGTGCATTCCAAATCTAAATATTTTCCTTCCCCCCAATTCCTTTCATAATTACGTGCCTTTGCCTGTGCCAGTAAAAGGGGAGAGAGCAACACAGACAAGTATTTGTTGTATCAGAGTAGTTTCTAACACAGAAAGAACTGTTTCATTTCACTCATCACAGCTAACTGAGAGCTGTAAGCATTAGTGATGCTGGTTCACCATGATGTCAATTCAGCTGTCTTCCCAATTCCCAGGACTTGGAAATGCTGAATCTGCAGCTGCTGTGACAGTTTTTTCACCCATTCTCTCACAAAAAAAAAAAAAAAAATCAAGGCCTCCAGCATCTTTATCTTAGAAAAATCAAATATGTACATGCTGTGCTTTTGTTTCATTAAGTTTCATTTGAAACAGATGACATTTCTATGTGGATTTTTCTAAGAAAAATAGTTTCTCTCTCTGCTTTGATTTGTGATCATTTTAAAATGCTCAGCATTACCAAGAGCACTTAGTCTCTGAGTCAAGTGCTTCTGCTGATAGAACACCAATGCCCCCTACTGATAAATTTCCCAAAACCTTCCTATGGACAATGAGAACAGAACCCCCTCTCTTAAAACAGGCATACTATTCACCAGCCTTGTCTGAAAAGGACAAGTACTTCTTGGATCACCTGTGTCTGCTTTATTAGCCTCTCATTAGTGTAATTTCCTCTATTAGTCTTTACTGAAGCAGCTAGAAGGTATTCCATGCTTGGCTGGCAGTATTAAAAAAACAATTTTAAAAGTATCAGCAGAGCTTTATACCTGATAAAATGTGAACCAGAACTAACATTTGATTACAGTAATGTCATTAATGTTATATTATATTTATATTTAATGGGAAAAGTCCTTCTGAATACCTTGTCTCCCTGTGTCTTCAGTATGTATAGAATTCAGGCATAAACAGACTTTAATACCTAATGCTCCAGATTTACATGAATCCCTTCTAATGTCATCTCCATCGAGTACTTGCTTGGTTTTCCCTAGTGACGGAGAACACACTACCTAGCAAAGCAACCTGTTGCATCTTTGAACAATTCTGGCAGAATGTTCTGGAAAAACTTTTCAGCTTTCAAAATATTGGGCAATTTCTTCCCTTCCTTTGCTGTAACAACTCTAATTCTTCTTCAGTATTTGAACAGAAAGATTATGCCCTTCTTCTGGCATTCTTCTCTTCCTCAGGAAGAGTGATGTCAGCTGTTAGAGAAGAGGCAAATGTTTCTATAAATGTGAAATCAAAGGGGCAAAGATTTGGGACAGAATGCCCAGGTGGCACAGTGGTTAAGAATCTGCCTGCCAAGCAGAAGACACAAGAGCCGTGGACTCAATCCCTGGTTTGGGAAGGTCCCCTGGAAGGAAATGACAGCCCACTCTGGTATTCAAGCCTAAAAAATTCCATGAACTTGGGAGACTGGAGGGCTATGGTCCATGGGGTCTCAAAGTCAGACACAACTGAGCAAGCAAGTATGCCAGTAGATTATAAAATTCCTATTTTCAAATTATGTACTAATTGTTACTTCTTCACTCTCTCTCATACACACATACACACCCTCGTGGTTACCACAATACACTTTTAAAACGGTCATCTTTACTCTCTCTGATACGGTCAACAATCTTTTTCCAGGCTCCATACAGCACAGAAATCTTTCCAGAACTTTAATCTGATCACATCTTTATTTTCAGCTCTTTAAAGGATCCTCTTACTATCAAAATAAAGTCTCAAATCCTAGGTAAAAAAAAAAAAAAAGGTCATTTTGAACTTAGTACAGAAGCAAGAGGCCAATTCAACTTCTATGATAGTGTGATTTAAATGTTTCCAAGAAGATCCAGTCTCAAGGCTACCTTCACAAATGCCTCGAAATTGTTAGACCTCCCTGCTCAGTCCACATATTAAGTAAGCAGCATTACATGAGGGTTTCCAACAAGATTGAGAAATTACTCAACTTAGACTGAGGCTTTTTAAGCAGCAAGTGTCTCACAAGACCAATTGGAACTTTGTAAGAAGTCATCCCATTAAGTTCAGGCCCTTGTCTTTGGGCAGACGCAAATCAAGATTCTTAGTGCTCTCTGTATAACTCCTTTTCTCCCTTTTATTTGCAGCCTTAATTTTGCTGTCTAGGAAGCCAATCATGAAGGGTATTGCCATCTTTTAATTATAAAACAGGCAAGAAAAGTATCACATATTAACACATATACATGGAACCTAGAAAAATGGTCCTGATGAACTTTGAACTTACTTGCAGGGCAGGAGAAGGTGGAATGAATTGGGAGATTATGATTGACATTCATACATTATCTCGTGTAAAACAGATAGCTAGTGGAATCTGCTGCACAGCACAGAGAGCTCAGCTCTGTGCAGGCACCAGCAGCACCTTCATGTGGCCTTTTTATGTGCCTTGGGCTTCTTGATCTGGGAGTGGAAGCGCTACAGGAAGAAACGTGAGAGACCCAGGCAGATGCTGCAAGGCTTCTTCTGACCTAACTGACCTCCCCCTTCCTCACACTTCTTCCCTGAAACAGGCCAAGGAACACTCATGTGAAAGGTGCTCTTCCTACACCCAGAGCAAAAGAGCATCCTTCTCCCTGAAGACAAGGGAAGCTGAGAAGAATCTTAGCAGGTCTTGCTAAGTTTCCCTGTTTCCTGCAATTACCTCATACTTCTTAACCTACCAGATTCCTCTTTAGCCTTAGCATACAACACTCAAGGCTGTTTCTTTGGCTCTTTATTTCCTTATGAAGGCTCTCATGCCACATTAAACTTATATTCAATAAATCTGTGTCACTTTCTTCTCAATCTGTTGGTCAAGGAAACTACCTTCAAGAGAAGAATAATTCAGCTCCATTTCTTAGCGAGAAAAGCGGCAAAGAGTCTGCTGTTAGGGTTAATCTGCCACAGTTATGTGTGGTTAGAGGAAGAATGGCTTGAAGGGGTGAGAGCGGGCAAAACGGATGAAGAGGGTCAATAAGCACAAACTTCTGCTGTAAAATAAATAAGTCCTGGGGATGTAATGTACAGCATGGAGATTACTGTTAATAATTCTGTCCTGCTTATTTGAAAGTTGCTAAGGGAGTAAATCTTAAAAGTCCTTTTCACAAGAAAAAAATTTTCTAACTACATATAGTGGAAGATGTGATTGTTTCAGTGTGTACAAATATTGAATTATTATTTATTCACCTAAAACTAATATAATGTCAAATGTCAATTATACTTCAATTTAAAAAAAGTTTCTTGCCATCAATTGCTTACTACTATAATAGGTACTGTTTTCTTTCTGTGGTGCTTCACAGTTAACATTTCTTTGATCACTGCCCCTTTGACAAGGTGTTAGATTCCTTATTGTGCTCTTTTAAAGTTTTTTAGTCTATATCTGCCTTGATGCAAGTGCAGCATCACATCAGAGCAAAATATTCTAAACATGCACTAATCAGCCCAGAGACAAGCAGCACTGCCAGTGCCCACAGGGCTCCCCTGGTGGGTCAGCAGTAAAGAACCCACCTGCCAATGCAGGAGACATGGGTTTGATCCCTGGGTTTGAAGATGCCCTGGAAAAGAAATGGCAACCCACTCTCTTGCCTGGAGAACCCCATGAACAGAGGATCCTTGTGGGCTACAGCCCATAGGGTTTCAAAGAGTCTGACACGACACTTTGACTGAACATGCACTGCCTGCAAGTTCTAGAATTGTTAAGAGAGCCAGGGAAGAACAAATTTGTGGAGGTGACTCTGTAATCTATTCCATAAACATGAGTTAAGTGTTCACTATATACCAGGAACTACAGGTAAATAGAACTTAGTCACTTCCTTGAGGAACTCGCAGTTTACTGGTAAAGACTGTCATGCAAAACAAGTAATTGCTGCTCTGTTTTGCACTATAGATGAGGCTCTAAGGGAATACAGAAGAGAAAGTTTCAAATGCTTCCTACAGGAAACAGAATTATGCCTTAAAGAATTTCATCAGGAAAAAAAAAGGTAGAAAACAAAGCAAAAAGGAAAACATATGAACAGGCACAAAAGTACAACAGAAGCAAGATATATGTAGGTAATCTTACTTTTAGTAGAGATGGATGGTTAGTCTGTTGGATACTTGCAGGAAAAACTATGAGATGGGATTGAAAAGGTAGGGGAGAGGGCTCAGCTCACTGTGAGCTTGGGTGACATGCTGAAGAGCTGGGGTTATTACCCTCTAGAAAAGGAAAGGAGTAGAACTGAGTTTGAGAAAAAGTGCTCTAGTGGCTGCTGCTGCTGCTAAGTCGCTTCAGTCGTGTCCGACTCTGTGCGACCCCACAGACGGCAGCCCACCAGGCTCCCCCGTCCCTGGGATTCCTCAGGCAAGAACACTGGAGTGGGTTGCCATTTCCTTCTCCAATGCAGGAAAGGGAAAAGTGAAAGGGAAGTCGCTCAGCCATGTACGACTCTTAGCTCTAGTGGCAGCGTGGTATTAAGGGAATATACCTGACCAGACATGGAGTCTGCCTGAACATGGAGGAGAAAAGGAAAGAAAGAAGGAAGAATCAGGGGCAGTGCTTCATTTTCTGGCTTGTATGACAGGTGGTATGATTTTTCGAGAAGGAAATACTGCAAGAGGTTTCAGGAGGTGGAGGGAGAAGAGTTATGATCGAGATGGAAAACCATGAGTATAAGACGCCTAGGAAACCTCTAGGCAATGGTGTTGAGTAGGGATATAGAAATAAGGGTTTAGAATTCAACAGAGAGATCTGGGTTAGAGTTTCTGTGAATAGTCAAAGTATAGGTGGTAAAGGAAACCATTAGAGAAGTTGAAGAGAAGCTAAAGTCCAGAGCTCAAGAAAAGGGTATGCAAGAAATAAAAGATCTCCGCATGGAAGAGGCAGTTGAAACCCTGGAAAGACCCTACCGCAGGAAACAATGAGAAGAAAGTCAGAGCCACTGGCAGAATGAGGTGTGTGCTTGAAGAATAGTGACAAAAATAGAATTCTGAGACCAGGAAAAGAACCGCAAAAGAGAGAAAACCTAGGGAAGAGCGAAAATCAAGAATAAAAAAAGCAACTGGGAGTATCATATGCTGCAGAGGGATACAATTATACCAGTCCTATAAGGTTAGGACTAAAAAGTACTGAATGAGTTTTTAAATTAGGAAGTCATTGATGATTCAAATAAGGCCAACTTGAGGACAGCAGTTGGAGCAGATGAAGTTAACCCCTCAGTAGCCCTGCACTGTAGAAAAGTAGAAAGATTGAGTGGTAGTGAAAGGCAGTAATACAATAAAGGGAGTTTTGTCTTTCGGTTCTGTTGTTTTTAATGTTTAAGATGTCCTTAGAAGTGGTGAAGGTGGAGAGGTTCAGGATGCAGAAAGGAAAAATAATGGAGAAGTGTTTTCAAGAAAGACAAATTAGCTAACAGCCACAAGAGGAAAGGCTTCTTTTTCTACATCTTGTTCCTTTATTTCAATTCTATTAAGTTACACTTATGCCCCTCTCATATCCACCACCCGATATTTGAGCAATAGATTATTTTTGACCCAAGTATTAGGGCTTCTGTTTTCTGTTTCTATGAAATTTCTTGGAGTTAAATTCGGTCTCTCATTTCAGACCACTGGGGAATTTCTGTCTTTGTTAGAGGAAGCAGACCGACTGAACCCACCCACCCTGGCCAGGCACCATAGTAACCATTTGTACACGTTATTTTATGACAGGAGGTCCTAGTAAGGAACATGGAACTAACAAACCACCACGAACTGGAAGAATTTGGGAAAGGTCAAAAGGAGAGTCCCACCACCTCCCAGAATCCTCGCTGACATCCATCTTGGCCAATGCATGCACCACCAGGAAAGACCTTGAGCCAGAATGATTGGCCAGAGACAACCCGGAAACGAATCCCATCACCACAGAACCCTGGACTGTGAGCCACATGGCAGAGCAGTTATTCCGGGTCCCTTACCCCGCTGCTCTCCTCCCAGGCGCCCTTTCCCAGTACTGTCTCTTGCTCTGTCAGCATGGGTGTCTCCTCAGACAACTCATTTCCAAGTGTTAGACAAGAGCCTGCTCTTGGGCCCTGGAAGCGGTCCCCCTTCCTGCAACAGATTCAGATTTTTTCTTTCTGTGTATATGCTATCCCGTCAAAGTTCACATTCATCATTTCCAGATCTGTTAAGGCTGACTTCTAACCCACTGACACAAGACTGAGAAATGCACACACCTAGATTTGTCCACTAATATTACCACTGACTCATTAATAAGCTCATTTAGTTCGTCCAATATTCTACATACCCATCATTCAGTACACACTTCTGTCTTGTCCTTCAGATTTCTTAAAGTCAACTTTTGACAGATTCCTGGATATAGCCTAGACAGATCATAAATAACTCATATCCCTCCCCCCTATGGCAAGCCAATAACTCCATTAAAGAATGAAGTAAGATCAGCCTAAGATAACCTGACTCATCCTTAGTGAACCCATCTGGCTCAGAGTGATCAAGGCTTCCTCTTTTCAAAGCAGAGAAAGTTGCCCTGTAACATTCTACTGTCATCCTCCAGGTAAATGTAAAATTTAATCATCATCATTAGCAATATTTTTAAGTCTGTTGACTTCATTTTTTGAAATTTGGAAATAATGTTTGCCTGTATCTAATCTTCCTGATTCTCTTTTACTCTCAGTGATTTCTTAAGACTTACTCGCAAGTTTCTCAGTGTCCTGGATGTGATTTCTCTTGTAAAGTATATTTAAACTCATTTAAAGCAACTTTATTCTTTCTTCAATCACACACTACATTTGGGATCAATGCTACTCTCACTTTTTCAATCTAAAGATTTTTTCTCTAGACAAAGAAAACAAAATATTAAATAATTCAACTTTCTCAGTACCATCCATCAATATCACAATCATTCTGTCTTGTTGCATCAAATCTAATTGTAGCATTTTTTAAACCACCATTTACTTTGGATTTTAGATACCAGAACACACTATAAAAGATTGCCTGAAAAACAAATATCATATATTACCACATATATATGAAACCTAAAAAAAAAAATCTACCTATTTCCAGGGAAGGAATAGAAAGACGTAGGTGGGTGGGGGGAAGGAGAGGGTGAGACAAACTGAGAGGGTGGCATTGACATATATACACTATGATGTGTAAAACTGATGGCTAGCAGGAAGTTGCTGTACAGCTGGGTGCTCTGTAATGACCTAGAGGGGTCGGATGGGTAGGGGAAGGGGAGGTTCAAGAGGAAGGGGATATATATATACACACACATACATACACACGTGACTGGTTCACATTGTTGTACAGCAGAAAATAACAACATTGTAATGCAATTATACTCCAATTTTTAAAAATTTAATAAAATGGAAAGAAAAAAGAGAGAGATTCGCTGTCTTCTACTGGTCTCAGTTAACTCTCTTTCATCTTGTGTACGTTGCCAAATCTGGCCTCCTCAGAGAGCTCCCATACAGCTCAGAAAGTTTCTTTCAGTTGTTTCTCCTCTTCTTTCTCATTACAGCTTCACTTGTGAGAACTTTAATGATCTAGAATGATTTCTCTTTTAGCTTCTCATGTCTTAGACCCATGTCTACTTCATCTTGAAATCTTTTATTTTGATGAGTTCATGTCTGACCAAACTCAACGTTTCCTTTCTTAGATACACTGAACTAAGTTACATGGCAGATTTTTCCTTCTACATTCACTTTAGGTAATTTATTTTTTAATCATTTTTCATGGATTACAGCACATTGATCTGATACGTTACCTATAAATAATCCCATGCCTTATAAGAATATCAAAATTAACTGAAAAACTTATTGCATATGAATTGTGGGGCAAGTGGAAAATGAAAGCCATATGGCATAATAGGTACACAAAATCATATTTCTCAATTACTGATGTGACTTGAATTATCATAAAGAGGTTATAACCAATAAACCTCTAGATATATGATTGGCTAGGACAATCATTTGTACATATCAAATCCCTATAATTTGGAGATAATCTCATTTCCATGTTGACATACTCACTGCACCGTTGAAAATCTGTGTGTAAATTAAATAGGCACTCCATATCAGCACTTCCTCTGTATCTGCTGCTTTTGAGGATTCAACCAACCCATGGATCACGTAATGAAGAAAATTTGGGTTTAAGTGGACCCATATAGTTCAAAACCAGATTGTTCAAGGGTCAATTGTATATGGGAAGTATCTATGGCATTAATATGTTCACATAATTATGTGTCTAAACTATAATTCAGTTAAATATATATATAGTGAATTTACAATGTTGTGTTAGTTTCAGGTGTACTGCAAAGTGATTGAGTTACTCATACTGAATATATTTAGTAGGTACCTATGCTATACAATAAGCAGGTCTTTGTAGTTATCTGTTTATATATATTAATGTGTATTTTATATAGAGAGTATGTGTATATTATTCCCAAACTCTTAATTTTACACATATCAAAAATACCAAATAATAAAAAACAATAAGAACTCACTGTGCTATGTGCTGATCCAGAGTATTTGGATAACTTATTCTGTTATCTCAAACAAGTTACTTAGCTTGTCTGAGTCTCACTCCCCTCATTGGTAAAGAAACTGGCCAATCTGTAAAGTGTCTTCCAATTCCCACTGTCTCTAATCCCATGATCCAGAGAAATAACAGTATGTAAACCAAGGAAATTCCCCAGCTAGTTTTCAATTTACACATGTTGACATAGGCTCAAAATATGAGGAAAGGGGCAAAGAATATTAAGCTGCTAAGTTATTTTAAATAAATGAGAAATTCAAACAAGGAAAGACTAAATAAACAAGATTGTATTAGATTATTTGAAACTATAACCGTCTTATCCCTGGATCAAATAGCTACTTGTCCACAACCCTCCTAATCACCTCTCCCGTATCCCTTTCAAAATTTTAAAAACAAGGAAAACTTTGTATAAACACCAAACTCTAGAGGAAAATGACATTCAGTGACAAAAGTCTCAAATACTGTAAATGTGGTACCAATTGACTCAGAAGAAGGAAAAGGAAACTGAGGCCAGCTTATAAAACCTCTTGCCCATCCAGCAAAATTAACAGCAGCATGTGAAGCATGCTTCTTTACATGGAGAAGGCACTGGCAACCCAACCCACTCCAGTACTCCTGGAAAATCCCATGGATGGAGGAGCCTGGTAGGCTGCAGTCCATGGGGTCGCTAAGAGTCAGATACTTCTACTGGCTCTGGGGTTCTCTATTTCTTCCTTTTCTAGTTGCTTTAGGCGTAGAGTTAGGTTATTTATTTGACTTTTTTCTTGTTTCTTGAGGTATGCCTGTATTGCTATGAACTTTCCTCTTAGCACTGCTTTTATAGTGTCCCACAGGTTTTGTGTAGTTGTGTTTTCATTTTCATTCGTTTCTATGCATATTTTGATTTCTTTTTTGATTTCTTCTGTGATTTGTTGATTATTCAGAAGGGTGTTGTTCAGCCTCCAAATATTGGAATTTTTAATAGCTTTTCTCCTGTAATTGAGATCTAACCTTAGTGCATTATGATCAGAGAAGATGCTTGGAATAATTTCAATTTTTTGGAATTTATCAAGGTTAGATTTATGGCCCAGGATGTGATCTATTCTGGAAAAGGTTCCATGTGCACTTGAGAAAAAGGTGAAATTCATTGTTTTGGAGTGAAATGTCCTATAGATATCAATTAGGTCTAACTGGTCTATTGTATCATTTAAAGTTTGCATTTCTTTGTTAATTTTCTGTTTAGTTGATCTGTACATAGGTGTTCATTGCAGCATTGTTTATAATTGCCAGGACATGGAAATAACCTAGATGTCCATCACCAGATGAATGGATAAGAAAGCTGTGGTACATATACACAATGGAGTATTACTCAGCCCTTAAAAAGAATAAATTTGACTAATTCTAATGAGATGGATGAAACTGGAGCCGATTATACAGAGTGAAGTAAGCCAGAAAGAAAAACACCAATACAGTATACTGACACATATATATGGAATTTAGAAAGATAGTAATGATGACCCTGTAAGTGAGACAACATAAGAGACACAGAGGTATAGAATGGACTTTTGGACTCTGAGGGAGAGGAAAAGAGTGGGATGGTTTGGAAGAATGGCACTGAAACATGTATACTATCATATAAGAAATGAAGTGCCAGTCTACTATGTTCAATACAGGATACAGGATGTTTGGGGCTGGTGTACAGGATGATCCAGGGAGATGGTGTGGGGTGGGAGGTGGGAGGGGGCTTTGGCATTGGGAGCTCATGTACACCTTTGGCTGATTCATGTCAATGTATGGCAAAACCAATACAGTATTGTAAAATAGAATAAAGTATTAAATAAATTAGAAAAAAACCATCATATTAATATAAAACTTGAATGAGGACAACATTGTTGTACTGATTCATATGTAGAACAACTTACAGTGGGAAAGTCTCAGAATTGGACAGAAATGCATATGGAAATTTACTGTATGACAAAGGGTGTATGTTAAATTAGTGGGTAAAACATACTATTCAATGAATGGGACTGAGGCAACTGATAATCATCTAAAATAAAATAAAGTTGAAAACGTACTTTGCATGCCATGTTAGGATAAATCCAAGGATACTAAATACTTAAAAATAAATAAAATGTAGAAACAATAGAATGGGAAAGACTAGAAATCTCTTCAAGAAAATTAGAGATACCAAGGGAACTTTTCATGCAAAATGGGCACAATAAGGACAGAAATGGTATGGACCTAACAGAAACAGAAGATATTAAGAAGAGGTGGCAAGAATACACAGAAGAACTGTACAAAAAAGATCTTCACTACCCAGATAATCAAGATGGTGTGATCACTCACCTAGAGCCAGACATCCTGGAATGCAAAGTCAAGTGGGCCTTAGGAAGCATCAGTACAAACAAAGCTGGTGGAGGTGATGGAATTTCAGCTGAGCTATTTCAAATCCTGAAAGATGATGCTGTGAAAGTGCTGCACTCAATATGCCAGCAAATTTGGAAAAGTCAGCAGTGGCCACAGGACTGGAAAAGGTCAGTTTTCATTCCAATCCCAAAGAAAGGCAATGCCAAAGAATGCTCAAACTACCGCACAATTGCACTCATCTCACACGCTAGCAAATTAATGCTCAAAATTCTGCAAGCCAGGCTTCAATAGGACATGAACCAAGAACTTCCACATGTTCAAGCTGACTTTAGAAAAGGCTAGGGATGGGATGGGGAGGGAGGTGGAGGGGGGTTCAGGATGGGGAACACATGTACACCCATGGCTGATTCACGTCAATGTATGGCAAAACCATTACAATATTGTAAAGTAATTAGCTTCCAATTAAAATAAATTATTTTTAAAAATTAAAAAAAAAATTCCAGTCAGGGACATTCTTAAATAATTAATAAATTCCCAGAACATATTGCATCACATATTCTAATTTCATATTTGACTGTAAATAAAAGCTCATGGATTAAAGATTAAAAAAAAAAAGAAAATTATACTTCTGTATTTTGTTGGGAGTTGCTCTACTCCCAAGGAATACAATGGCAGCACATAAACAGAACTTGGTTAGCTCAACCTTCCCTTCATCTGGACCGGAACTTCTCCCAAGTTGCCCATGGCAGTGACTACATCTTCAACTCTCCTAGTTATCTGTCTTGTAGCGGCAGTGCCAATGAGTATCTTAGAGGAAGCTTTTGAATTCTATCTTGAATCTATATTAAGGTGAGGTGAGGTGAAGGCGCTCAGTCGTGTCCGACTCTTTGTGAC
>SJYC01079809.1:0-22818 GCA_006408675.1 Madoqua kirkii
GTTTTGTGGAATTTATTCAGCGTTGAAATGTTCTTTTGTTGAAGCAGTGAGGGAGAAAGTGTTCTCCCTGTCCTATTCCTCCGCCATCTTTTTCCATCCCACCTGTTTATTGGGTTTTTAACTGATTTGTCTCTGATGAACTGAGATAATCACCTCAGTTCACAGCCTGTTGGCAAGGATGATTTGGCCATAACCTCAAATAGGATGGGATACATGGGGTCTACATGGATGCTGGGTAAGCAGTGAGTGTCTCTGCCACACAACCCTCTGGAGGGTCAGCTCCATTTGTCTCCATGTAACATATGAGAAACCTGAGCTACAGGGAGATGAAATACTTCCAGGCACTAGTCGGGTACATGGTGGTGATCAAGTCAAGCTGCGATCCAGGGTGTTGGCTCCTGAGCCACTCTTATCCTCTATAATGTTTCTACTTAAATATAACCCCACTTGACAGCCATGTATCACCCCCAGGGGTTTCAGATCTCAGCCCAAACTGGAGTTCTTTGCGGTGTGTGGAGACCTGGCCCCTGGGGCTACAATGGCTTGTTTAGACCTTCAGACCTTTGGGTCACATCTGTAGGGATAATAAGACTCTTCTAGCAGCAGAGGTTGGGGTTCTGATCCTCTTATAACCTCCCTGCCTCTGAAATTGTGTTCCCAATCTTACTCTTCATTTGCAGATTTGGTTTAGAAAGGAACTTGTTTCTCCCCAAATTATTTATAGAATTTTCATATATTGTTTCCAGACTATATGTGTGATGAAGAGAATGAGCAGTCAGGAGTCTTCAACTGAGAATAGGGGATTTGCTCTTTTACACGTTCTTGCCTTGGTATAGTTGTGTGGCCTCATTTTTTAAAAGAAACACTGACTTTGGACTTTTTCACTTAAGAGTAAGGGTCCTAGTCTGTCAGTCATGGTTCTTTTCATGAGAGAGAAAATACACTCTTTGATAGCCTATGGTGTTTCATCTCAATGGGCATTGAGAGGTCAAAGGACATGATAGTAATTTATATAAACGCTGAGGTCCTTTACCAATTTAAATTATTCCCTGGAGCTCCTAATATTTCAATAGTCATACACAGATGGAGTTGAAGGTTGATCTGATATCGTAATTTATCAAATTCTACTTCTTTCTTCCCAGGCGCCTCCGACCTACGATGCCCTGGCACAGATGGAGTATCTTGACATGGTGGTGAATGAGACTCTCAGAATGTTTCCAATTGCTGTTAGGCTTGAGAGGGTCTGTAAGAAGGGTGTGGAAATCCACGGGGTGTCCATTCCCAAAGGCACAACAGTGACGGTGCCAGTCTCCGTGCTTCACAACAACCCAGAGCTCTGGCCAGAGCCTGAGGAGTTCCGCCCCGAAAGGTACAAGATCCCAGGGAAGGGGACCCTCCTAATCCGGTTGCTCAGAACATAGTCTGATGACTCTCATTGTGGGTGACAAATATGTGACTATATAATCATTTTGTTTTACATTTTTTCATTATTAAATGTCTTTATTTTTTCCAAGAATGATATTATTTGATTAAAAACTTTACCAACCATAAACTAAAAAAGGAAAATAAAAAACAGAAAACTTTAGCTGTGTGCATTCCTAAAACCTTAAGCTTTTTTGTTGTTTAGTCACTAAGTCATTTCCAACTCTGAGACCTCAGGAACTGTAGCCCACCAGTCTCCTCTGTCTGTGGGATTTTCCATGCAAGAAGAATGGAGTGGGTTGCTATTTTCTTCTCCAAGGAATGGTCCCAACCCAGGGATCAAACCCATGTCTCCTGCCTTGGCAGATGCATACCTTACCACTGAGCCATCAGGGAGGTCCGATAGCTTAAGATAGGCCTCATTAATAGTGCAATGTAAGTCCTGAGGACATTTTTCTATGCATATACAGATTGTTAAAACTTAGAATGACATTATATATAGTTTTATTTTTCAATTGCTTACTACATTTAATAGTAAAGTATAAATGGAATTCTGTGTTTTTAATATTTATGTGATTGTTTATATATATATATATATATATGATGTGGGCTTCCCTGGTGGCTCAGAGGTTAAAACGTCTACCTCCAGTGCGGGAGACCCGGGTTTGATCCCTGGGTCAGGAAGATCCCCTGGAGAAGGAAATGGCAACCCACTCCAGGATTCTTGCCTAGAGAATCCCATGGACAGAGGCGCTTGGTAGGCTACAGTCCACAGGGTCACAAAGAGTCGGACACGACTGAGTGACCTCACTTTCACTTCATGATTGTTACACCTGCTATAATTTACTTAACAGCTATATTATTTTAAGTGTATTGGTTTTTATTTCCTTGAAGTCTTTCTGTCTGTTCTCCTTAGCTCTTTGAATTCATCACTAACATTCCCACATTTCCATTTCTTTAAACATTGGCTGCTGTTTCCTCCATTACTATTGTAGGACTGTAGGTTGAGGACCTAGTGGTCTCATCCCAGGTGGTTCCAGCAGCCTCAGTGAGGATGCAGGAGACATAGGTGGCCTGGTTCTGTCTGTGGCTGTAGACCTGGGCCAGCTCCCTTTTGCCTCCATGTTTTTTGACCTTCCAAAGAGAAGTCCTGTGCTCTCTAGACATCTAGACAGCCCTGTTGGAGAGGTTAAGCATTGACACTGGGAATTCAGAGCCAGATTCTGCTTCGGGCAAAGATGGCACTCTGGAAATAATTGATGCTCTCCCATTTATTTTATGGTGGGCAAAATTTGGACTGGACATTTTAGGGCACTGTCTGGGATCTAGCATTTTATGAGCCCCTGACTATAAGCTCCCTGACAGCAGGGACTGTGTCTCGTTCACCCTTTTGTCCCTAGTGCTAGCATAACCTGTACCTGTAGCATTGTTGAAAGAAGAGTCAGAGTCCACCCAGCCCTCTGTTCTCGACCAGGGAACTTCTGTGTCTGCCTCAAGCTCAGCAACTTCCCCTCCTGCAACATCAGAAACCTAAAACCAGAGACCACGCACTGTACTTCCCTTTGATTCACTCAGCTGTCAAGCAGAGAGTTAGTGCTCACCTGTGTCTGTCGGGGTCTGGTCGAAGGAATGAGAAATCCAAATGTTAAAGCCAATTATAAAGAGTTTTTGACATATACATGGTGTAGTTTATAGGCACAAGTTTTATGAATCATGTTTAATGTATTCTTCCAGAATATTCTTCCAGAATATTTTGTATAAGAGGGACTCTTTAAAATATACACAACCACAGTGTCATTATCACTTCTCCAAATCCAAATTTGAGGAGTCAAATTTGAATAAAGCAGAGGTCTGGCCATCCAGGACGTTATTGGTTTGTGGAACAGACAAGGAAATCAGTGACCGAACCAGAGTAGAGTAGAGTCATGTGCCCTCATCAACCTACTGACCTCAGCAACCTCTGTGTATGGGAGAAAGAGACATACCCACACAAGAGGAAGCAAAGGGAAAATAATAGAAAACTAACAACTGAGATATTCAGAGACATTGTCCCTGCTTGCTTTGTCTCTGAACACAATGTAAGTGTTCGCGGATGAAGGAGCCCACTCTTCCTCAATCAGCCTCATTTCCTAACTGCCTTTCAGAGCAGGAGCATCTCTCCACCCTGAATGTAAATTTCATATTCAAAGATGCATTTTCTTTAAACATCCTTCATCTTCTCTGCCCACCAGGACTGAAAGCTCCTGTGGGATCTGGGGAATGGGAAGGCCCGGGGGCTTACCTTTCTCACAGCAAAATCAGCACAACGGGATTCAGTCACCCGCCCACAGGAGTCTCCCTTATGCTACTGGTTGAGGGTTTAAGTTAAAATCTCGCAGCTGGAGCTCCTGTGATGTTTCTGTTTCATTCACTTGTTTCATCTACGGTTGTGGATTCAGGTTCAGTAAGAAGAACAAGGACAGCATAAATCCTCACGTCTACCTGCCTTTTGGAACTGGACCCCGAAATTGCATTGGCATGAGGTTTGCCATCATGAACATGAAACTTGCTATCATCAGAATCCTGCAGATCTTCTCTTTCAAACCTTGTAAAGAAACACAGGTTAGCAGTTCATTATTTGCATAAATAATGTTTTATTGTGAATTTTTTAACTGAGGTATATCTCTCTGTGTCTATAAGGTTATGACTATTCAAATAATAATTTAGCTTACTAGAAAGAGAATCTGTCTGAATCCATCTGTGACCTTTAACTGTCATTCATCCCTGGGGGCTAAGTCTGTGGCTTCATAAAGACCCAACTATAAAGTCATCTACAGTCAAGGCAGTTAGGACGACATGACTATACAAAGTCAGTGAACTTGAACAACTTTTAAAATTTGGTTTCACGTCCACTGGAAGGGAGGAAAATGTTGTACAAAGTTGTGAGGGCAGAGATGTCCGTGTCATGACTTCCCAGTGATCCCCTTCTCCACGGGAACTTGCGGAAGCTCTACCGCCAGTGACTCTCAGCCACTGTTCGTATATAGAAAGAAATTAATGGGGAGCGTTATCCCGGTGCCGAGGCCACCTCAGACTCTCTAAAATAATCCCCAGAGTGTGGTGTCCAGGGCGCCCCCACTGACCCTCCAGTGCAGCCACAGTGATCCCTGCGTGAGAGCATTTCTGCTGGATGGGAAGGGCTCCCACAGCCCCTCACCTGCCAGGGATCCTGCCGCCATCCAGCTGGGCTCCCTTTGCATTCTCAGAATGACTGTGTGTCCTTCCTGTCCACCCTACAGTCCATCCTCCCGCTTTGAGTTCCAGCTCAGTCCTGAGCTCCTCCATGCAGCCTGCCCATCCAGGCCAGAGCCCACTCTCCCCTCTGCTGTGTTTACAGGTACCACAGGCTGGCATCACAGGTCCTACCACCTAACAATACTTTGTCTCTGAACCAGCCAGTTTGGTTCCTTTATTTCCTTGTACCTAAAAAGGTCTTTAACTCTGTCCCCTCATTTATTCCTTCCATAAATGCCCAGTGGTGCCTTGACATCATCGGGTAAATGTTTAAGGAGTGACTTGCAGTGGATTAGAGCTCTTGGATGCAAATTTGGAACAGGTTGAATTTTAAAAGTTTATAAAATGTCATTTGTGTTCTTGCTTGTTTTATGCGTATCTACCTGCAGGGAAAATACATACCATTTGAAAGGTTAAAAAAATACTTTGTTACAGTTATAAAAAGACCTGGAATCTCTGTCTGAGGAGCACACAGAACAGTTGGCATTGATTCATCTGAAGCATGGCCCTAAAATAAGGTTATTTCTAGGAGTCATACATTTAATAAGCAGTTCCTCCCTTAAGTAGCTTTCTCAGGGAAAAGGAGGATAGAGAAGTTTCCATTTTACTTGCGGGTGTCCTGTAAGTGTGTACACATAGGGGACTCAGCCCTGAGAGAAAGGCGGCCTTGGGTACCCCTGGGAAGGGCACATGCCCCTGCAAGCTCCACCCAGTCTCCCATGGGCAGGGGCTTCTCCCTCCACAGCTCCCTGCTTGTCCTCCAGTCAACTGAGGTTAGAAGGTCACTCTGTTGGTTCCCCAACCCAGAAGGAGTGACTGGGTGAGAAAGGGGCTAAAAATTTCAGACAAACCACTGTAGGTCATCAGAACTTCACCATTTGCCCTGCCCTTGGCACCAGGGGATATTAAAAAAAAACAAAACAGTCTTAATGCTTCATAGGCATAGTGCTCAAATAATATTCTTTGCAAGAATGATGGATGAATGCATTCACTATCCAGTCTTGACATAACTTACAGAGTAAGTACACAGAATCAAAGATAAAGAAGGGAACCTGGATGCGAGTGATCGAAAGGTACAAACTTCTGGTTATAGATAAATAAGTACAGGGATATCATGTAAAACTCGATGCTTATAGTTGACATTTTTATATAGTAGAAGAGAGTAGATCCTAAACGCACTCAAAAGAGGAAAACAGTATTTTTTCCTTTTCTGTCTCTATGAGTAGTGGATGTTAACTGAACTTACTGTGGTAGTAATTCCACATATATGTAAGTCAAATGTTTTTACCGTCAATCATTTATGTCTCAGTAAAAGAGGAATTAAAATAACTTTTAAAAGTGAATAGTGAGTACTGGAAATGACTTTATGCCCATATATTTTATAACAATGGTTAAATAGACCAATTTTCTGAAAGTCATACACTGTTAAGGTTTAATCAAGGAAACATTGACAGCCTGTCCATCCCTGTAGCTTTTAAACACATTGAATTGGTAGTTTAAAAAAACCCGGATACAGGATGCTCAAAGTAGCTTGTATATTGTTGTAAAGCATTATTGTCTGTAATGTATCTTGACTGTTTTGCTTCTCTTGTTGGCGGTGCTTCATTCATTGGTTCTCTTAACCATTGCAGATCCCCTTGAAGATAAACAGTCAAGGACTTCTAAGACCAGAAAAACCCATTGTTCTGAAGGTTGTGCTCAGAGATGAGACCATAAGTGGAGCTTGACTTCCCTTAAGGGCCTGGGCTTTGTTCTTCAAGGAGCTGTGTCCCGCAATTTCAGGGGACTTGATTTACTTTGTGGTGAAACTCAGAAATAAAGATGGGCTTCATCTATTGTACTTGCTGGATGACTAGGGTATCTGCACATTCGTTTAGCTTTCTCAGTGTCTGTGTTTTTATATATTGTGTTACATGAAACAGGTGACTAATGAGGGCCAGATACGTACACTCAGTTTATCTGATTCTCAAAGGACCATCTCCACCCACCCCCAGTTAGTAACATCTACTCCTTCAGAGCAATGATCAAGAAAGAAAGTGTCTCAGCAGTTTTATCCGTGAATTAATGAAAACAAGAATTATTATGGTGACTGAAGTTCTGACATGTTTTAATATATCACAGGTTTTATTTTATATATTTCAAATCTAACATTCTATTGAGGAACTCTGTAAACATCTCTTTACAAAAGTATTAGGATACCATCCTACACTTTAGGGGGAATGTGTACAACTGAATCAGGGAGAGCCAGTGACTAAACACGGCCATCACAATTCCTGGTGGATGGGGCCTTTTTCAAAACTGCTATTTGATATATTACATAGGTAAGAAGTATTCCACAGTGTTTTGCTCATTTCTCAGAAAGTATGAGAGTGAAAGTTGTTCAGTCATGTCCAGCTCTTTGTGACCCCATGGCCTATACAGTTAATGGAATTCTCCAGGCCAGAACACTGGAGTGGGTAGCCTTTCCCTTCTCCAGGGGATCTTCACAAACCAGGGATCGAACCCAGGTCTCCCGCATTACAGGCAGATTCTTTACCAGCTGAGCCACAAGGGAAGCCCAACAGTACTGGAATGGGTAGTCTATCCCTTCTCAAGAGGATCTTCCCAAACCAGTTATTGAACCAGGGTCTCCTTCATTGCAGGTGGATTCTTTAACAATTGAGCTATCTTTCATGGTTTAAATCTACTTTTTTGGGGTACATACTTTATATAACAACAGACACACAATAATTATGTTATCAGTTTTGATGACAAGTTTTCATCTCATCTCCCCTGATATTTCTGGAAGACAGGAAACAGGTTTTCTTGAAGTGTGTTTGTTTTCTACCCTCAATTCCCATCTGTCTTAACATAATGAATGTGGAATAAAAGATGGTTGATTGGTCTGTTGACTGGGGAGAAAGGCTGCAACCAATGGTCAGTTTCAGTTGATGTCAGAAGCTGCACACAGCCCTTCCTTCCCCTTTTCTGCCCCTCCCATCCACAACCCCTTCCTTGCCAGGGATTTCCTGGATAGTCCAGTCCTAAAGCCATTGGGGGAACACAGAAGGCAGACAGCCTTACCCTCCAGGGTGTGGGCAGAGAAGGGGGGCTCAGCGGCTCCAAGCCGGAGATTGAGGAGGGATGGTGTCCACAGGAACAGCAGCCCAGCCTGGGTGTGGGTGTCCAGGCAAGGAGCTAAGAGTGTCTGCTCAGAAGGGTGGCCTGGCCAGGGCATCCGGAGCCTAAACAGGGTGTGGAGAACCACGGAGGGTGAGGGGTATGTCAGGAGTGGAATGAGACTGAGTGGCAGTAGCTACACCAAGGGAAATTTATTAAGCAAGTAAACATATTATGGATAATGAAAGACACGTTTTTTCCTGTTAGAGAAGGGGGTCCCTGGTCTAGGAAAGGGGAAACCAGAAGAAACCCCGTGGAGTCAGAGATTGGAACTGCATGTATCAGTGAACATCCTGCTTTTCTTTGTAGACAGATGACAGCTAGTTAGTTGGATGATACAGTACAGACAGATAGCTAACATAGATAGACAGGTGACAGATATAGATAGGTAACATGCATCTGTGTGGTGGGTGGGGAAGGTAGGTTTGGAGGTCCTGCTCAGGGCCCTGAGCTCGTACAGCTGGACAGATCCCCTGCCCCACTTAGAATCCAGGACATAATGTCCTGAACATTTATGACTCAGTGGCTCCTCACACAGCAGGTTGAAAAGGATGCATTTAAACATAGTTAGAAGGAAAAGGTAAAGATTCAGAGTCAGCAAACTCCCAACCTTTTATTTATTTTTCAACTACAACTTGAACTCACGTCTCCTTTTGCTAACAAACAACACAGTCCGTAGCTTCTGCTTACTCTATAATGCTCGCCCTTTTTGGCGACTACTTGAACTCATATGAGCTCTTGTGAGTGAACATTTCTAGAGAGTTTGCTAAGGATCAGGTGTGTGACGGGCAAGGTCACATGTTCTCTTCCCCTAGTGACACCAGGACTCTTATCTCAGGTTCAGGCCCCAAGCCCCTCAGGTCTCTGATCTGGGCTCCTATAGGAAGGGGAAGACATAATTATTAACCCTGTTTCTAAAGATCAGGCAACTGAGGCTGAGCAGGTTTAAATAACCCACCTAGGGCCCGCACATCAGTCACATTCTATGGATGCCTTCTAGGCAGCTGTGCACACAGTAGAGAGAATAGGTGTCCCAGGAGCCCAGAGAAGCCTCCAGGACCTGGTGGACCAGGTTCCCAAACACACCCTTCACTTGCCCTCTCTGCCTCTGGTTAAATTCTCACAGATTATTAACTAATGTTGGTAGCACAAAGTCAAAATCCCAGAAATTTTACTACATCACAACCACCCGGATGGTTATTTTGTAAAAAGGGAAAACGAAAGTGTTGCTGAGGATGTAAAGAAAATGTGGAAACTTGAGCTGTTGCTGGCTGGTGAGGATGTAAGGCAGCAGCCAGTGTGTGGAACAGTTTGGAAGCTCCTCCAGTCGTCGAGCATAGAATTACCAGCAATTGCACACCAGGGTAGATGCCTAAGAGAACTGAACACAATTTCTCAAACAAAGACACATGCCTGCATGTTCATAACATCACTCTCCACAATAGCTAAAGGGTAGACACGAGGCAAACCAGTGGATGAATGGATAACCCGATCCTGAGGTATCCATACAATAGTTGCTTCTTCAGTTATCAGAGATGGGAAATGCTAATACATGGTACAAGAGAGATTAACCTTAAAAATGCATAAATGAAAGAATTCAGAGACAAGAGACCACGCATTACGTGATTCCATTTATAGGAAGCATTTGGAAGAGGCAAATCCATGAAGTCAGAACGTACATGAGTGGTGGCCGGGGGCTGGGAGAGGACAGAGTGGGGAGGAGCTGCTTATGGGCTCAGGAGCGCCCTCTGGTGGAATGGGAGCCTGCTGGAACTAGAGGAGGTGGTGGCACCTCCTGTGAATGACACTGTGAATGTGCTAAATGGCCCCGAATGGTTGATTTATGCCGAGTCAGTGTCACCGTGGTGAACGTTTGTAATCTCAGGACTGTACCCTAACAAATTCAAGACAGGCCACTGTACTGCCAGAAAGCCCTGTGGCTTCTCCCAGACATCCTGCCAGCCTTCAGCTCCCTGCTGAGCTGTCCAGCGTGGAACCTTGGCCCTAGAATTACAGAATCTCTAACCTGGCCTGTGATCTGATCACTTCCTTATTAACAGTGATAAAAATTGGTTGACTTAGACATTGTGCCTGCAACCAAGAAATAACAAACATACTCAGCAATGATAATTTTGATAAGATGAACCATGCTCACAGCCTGAATGCCCTCTCTCCTCTCCTTAGGCAAATTCTGCTCTGTCCATGGTACTGCATCGGTGTCACCTCCTCTGGGAAGCCCACCCAACCTACAGAGGCTCTGGATCCCACCTAACTCTGCCTTCCCCAGCCTCCCGATGCCTTTGGAGGTGTCTGCGTGCATGGAGCACCCCACCTAGGTAAGCGCCCTTTGTGACAGTCTTGTCCACACTTTGTCCCCATGTCGTGTCGTAGTACCAGGCATAGCTCAGACTGATACACGGGGCATATGACCACGGAGATAACTGTGTGGCCAATCAGAATAGGGCATCTCGTATTGAATTCAAGGTGTGGTCTGGGATTGGCTGGGCAGGGTCCCTGGAAAAAATCACTGGGCTTGGCAGGCATGTGCTGTTTACTTAGAAAACTCTTCGTACTCCATGCACTAATGAGGAGCATTTGTTTATTTTCTGGGGAGGTGGTTTACTTTTTCTATCTGATTATCATAAGAGCCTATGTTCTAACTAAAGGTGAAGAACTCAGCTCTTGAACCCAGCTGATCTCAGCTGAATGAACCCACTGAATGAACCCATGTTGGTCAGTTCTCAAAGGGTAAAAAATATTTAATTCATTCAGTGATTTTTTTGAATTGTTCACCTGGGATCTACAAACTGGGTTTCTGACAAAAACAAGTAATGACATTCTTTTTGTTTCCAGCATAAAATTAATTGATGGGATTTTAGGTACTTAAAGAGGTTACACATTTTGAAAAGGCTGTATGTGCATGTGGTAAAATGGTGTAAGCAAAAATGCTTTTATACTATGAAGAATGATGTTTTGTTAGATGGTTTTGGTAGATACTTTTATTACATTAAGGAAATTCTTTGCTATTAGTACTGCATTCTTCTATCATAAATTATATATTGAATATTAATAAATGTATTCTCTGAAGCTATTGGGATGATATGACCTTTCTCTTTTAATCAATTGACCTGACAACTAATACCAATATTTATTCTTTGTTAGTTACCCCTGAGTTTCAGGGTAAAATCCAACTCAGTTCGATTGCTCAGTCATGTCCAACTCTTTGCAACCCCATGGACTGCAGCACACCAGGCTCCCCTGTCCATCACCAACTCCTGGAGCCTACTCAAACTCATGTCCATAGCATCAGTGATGTCATCCAACCGTCTCGTCCTCTGTTGTCTTCTCCTCCAGCCTTCAATCTTTCCCAGAATCAGGGTCTTTTCCCCACAGTGAGCTGGTTCTTCACATCAGGTGGTCAAAGTATTAGAGTTTCCGCTTCAGCATCAGTCCTTCCAATGAATATTCAGGACTGATTCCCTTTAGGATTGACTGGTTGGATCTCCTTGCAGTCCAAGGGACTCTCAAGAGTCTTTCCAGCACCACAGTTCAAAAGTATCAATTCTTCGGTGCTCAGCTTTCTTTATAGTCCAACTCTCACATCCATACATGACTACTGGAAAAAACATAGCTTTGACTAGATGGACCTTTTGTGGTAAAGTAATGTCTCTGCTTTTTTAATATGCTGTCTAGGTTGGTCATAGATTTTCTTCCAAGGAGCAAGTGTCTTTTAATTTCATTCCTGCAGTCACTGTCTGCAGAGATTTTGGAGCCAAAGAAAATAAAGTTTCTCACTGTTTCTGTTGTTTCCCATCTATTTGCCATGAAGTGATGGGACTGGATGCCATGATCTTGGTTTTCTAAATGTTGAATTTTAATCCAGCCTTTTCAGTCTCCTCTTTCACTTTTACCAAGAGGCTGTTTAGTTCTTCACTTTTTGCCATAAGGGTGGTGTCATCTGCATACCAGAGGTTATTGACATTTCTCCTGGCAGTCTGGATGCCAGTTTGTGCTTCATCCAGCCCGGCATTATGCATGATGTATGTACTCTATAATATGTTAAATAAGCAGGATGACAATATGCAGCCTTGACGTCTCCTTTCCTGATTTGGAGCCAGTCTGTAGTTCCATGTACGGTTCTAGCTGTTGCTTCTTGACCTGCATAGAAATTTCTCAGGAGGCAGGTCAGGTGGTCTGGTATTCCCATCCCTTGAAGATCCAACTTGGTCATGGTGTATCAGTGCTGCTGGATTTGACTGGCTTTATTTTACTCAGAAATTTTGTGTTGAAGCCTGTGGGGGTGAAATGGAGTCTTTCTTTCTTGTCTGACTTTTGTCCTATTTGGATCAAGTTCATACTGTCCTCACAGAGTGAGCTGGGCATGATTGGATTGATTTTATATGACAACTCAGACTCTTAGCTTCACCCCTGCGATGTATCCTCTCAGTTGGCCGCCAAGGGCTCTGCCTCCAGCACTTATGCCCCCATTTAACCCCCTCCCACTGGTGAGGCTGGGATAGGTGACTTGCTTCTAATGAGTAGAATATTAACTGGGTGCCCCCTCTCCCTCCCTCACTCTGGGGGAAGCGACTGCCATGTTGTGAGCTGCTCTGTGGAGAGACCCCGGTGGCAGAGATCTGAGGGGCTTCTGGGCCACAGCCAGTGAGGAACTGAATCCTCGAGCTTGTGAGGATCTGAACCCTGCCCGACCACCTGGAGGACCTGAAAGTGGGTCTTTTCCCAGGTGAGACTTTGGCTGAGAGGCAGCCCAGCCTGATAGCAGGAGAGAGCTTGAGCCAGAGATACCCAGGTAAGCCACACCTGGACTCTCAGCCCAAGGAGCTGTGACACACTAAATGCTTGTTGTTTCAAGGGGTTGTATTTGGGGATAATCTGCTGGACAGCATAGAGAACTAGTGTACCTGCCCTGGTCTCTGTTCCCACCACAACTACAGGGGCCATCTTTATATGGATTCCAACTGAATTTGTGCAGTGAAGCCTGACTGTGCCTCTCAACCTAGCAATTCTTCTGTAATACAGACATTTTAGAGAATTACTTCCCTGTGGGAGGAACATTTTCCCAAAGGGAGAGGGGAACCAGTGGAAATCCTCTTCCCCCTTCCTTCCCTTGGACGGGCTGCATCTTCTGAGTGGTTGTATGGCCTCTCAGAAGATGGTCAGTTGATCAAAGAGTTGATTGCTTTTGATACCAAATTGGTGATGAATCTGGTATAGATGCTTCTTCCATGCTATATTCCTATTTTCCTTCACTCTTTCTCCCCTGGATCAAATTCCCCAGAAGATAGTACCACAGAAGCCTGTATTTCAAGCTCTCCTTTCTTGGGAAAACAGGCTAAGACTTATGTGTTTCTTAAAGATTACCGTAAAACTCTCTGAGTGTGATATTTCCTTGCAAGAAGATTTGACTTCCACTTACTTTTTAAAGGAATTTTGAGACTGTTTAGCTTTCTATTCTGTGGCTCGTTTTGCTCAGTTATGTTCCCTAGGATCTAGGCTATTGCTTTTGATATTTCAACTAATGTCTTTCACAATTCTTAGCAACAATTAAAGTAATAGATGCAGTTTTCTTGTATTTGACTTCATCCCATGAATTTCAAATATTCAGGTGCACGCAGGCTTGTGTAGTTTTTAACACTCCCCCTGCACATGAATTACAATGGATATCATGGTCTGAGAGTTAGTATGTGTCCACGTGATAACTGTGAGAACTGTGGTCATGCAGAAGCGGGACCCTCCCCACCACCTACATGTTTAGGACAAGGGCCACTGGGGAAGATGGTGCCCTGGCTGACTCCCAGAGGAAGTCTAGGAATTCATGATGGAAAATGGGTTGGACCCATTTCAGATGGAAGAATGGTTGTGTAGACGCAAGAAGACCAGTCGTCTGGGGGCTTGGGAACAGCACATCATGCTGCTGCTAAGTCGCTTCAGTCGTGTCCGACTCTGTGCGACCCCATAGACAGCAGCCCATTGGGCTCCGCCATCCCTGGGATTCTCCAGGCAAGAACACTGGAGTGGGTTGCCATTTCCTTCTCCAATGCATGAAAGTAAAAAGTGAAAGGGAAGTCACACAGTTGTGTCTGACTCAGCAACCCCATGGACTGCAGCCTACCAGGCTCCTCCGTCCATGGGAGTTTCCAAGCAAGAGTACTGGAGTGGGATGCCATTGCCTTCTCCACAGCACATCATACCATTTTCTTAAAACATCATCTTTGCACTGGAAGTGAACTGAGACAAGCCTGAAGAAGTCAGCAGTGGCCAGATGCACACAGATCTTTTTTCACCATTTATTTATTAATTTATTTTTAAATTAATTTAAGAAATTGAGTTCTTATTAACATACAAAGTTACTTAGTTTCAGGCAGGCAATATAATGATTCTATATTTTAATACATTGCAATTTGATCACCTTAGTAAGACCAGAAGCATCTGTCACCATATAAATTTGTGACAATATTATTGACTATGTTCCTGTGTGAACATCATATCCCAGTAACTTATGTATTTTCTATGTGGAAGTTTGTACCTCTTAATTCCCTTTACCCATTTTGTTTGCCCTTCAATCTGCCTCCCCTGTGGCAACCACCTGTTTGTTCTCTGTGAGTCTTTTTCTGTATTTTTTTTGTATTTTTGTAATACAGTCTTTTTCTATATTCTACTTTGTTTTTTAGAGTCCATATATAAGTGAAATCATACAGTATTTGTTTCTTTTTTCCTTCTGACTTATTTCACTTAGTGTAATATCCCAGGTCAATATTAAAAAACCAAACAGCTTGATTAAAAAGTGGGCAGAAAAACTGAATAGACATTTTAAAAATGACATACAGATGGCAACAGGCATGTGAATATGTGCTCAGCATCACTCATCATCAGGAATGCAAGTCAAACCCATAATGAGATACCACCTCACACCTGTCCAAATGACAAACTATCAAGGAGACAAGAAACAACAAATGTGGGTGATGGTGCAGAGAAAAGGGGAACTTTCCTGCACTATTGCTGGGAATGTACCTTGGTGCAGCCACAGTAGAAGGCAGCATGGAGATTCTTCAAAAAGCCGAAAGAGAACTACCATAAGATCCAAAAGTTCTACCTCTAGCCGTAAATCTCAAGAAAGGGCTACTTTGAAGCCCTTTGCTCGTGCAGAACTGTTTGCAATAACCAAGATATGAAAGTGACCTAAACATCCAACATGAGTCTTGAATAGCTGCCCCATGACATTTGGGTTTAATTCTATGGATGATGGAAGTGGTTGGGAAGATTTGAGTAATAGAGGAATGATGCACGACTCATGCTTTACCAGGCTCTGTCTGGTGGCAGAGTAGGGAATTTCCTGGGTGAGGCCAGCCTAGGGTCGGATAAAACTCCCTAGAAGGTTACTGTACTGATCAGGAGAGACAGCCAACACTTTGCTCCTCTTTTGCAGCTAACCTATGATGCTGATCTTTCCTTGCATTTTACACCTCTTGTGCCATTAACTCCCTTCCTCGTGGTCTCCTGAAACTTGCCCGCCTCCTCCGGTTCCTGTTTCACTCCTTGGTTCCATTCATCTTTCATTTCCTGCTTTCTCAGAAACCCAGATGATTCTGATTGTGACATGTCAGGACTATTTGCAACACCCCTTATCTGCTGACAACATGAGTTCATGAATCATAAAACTTAGTCATCTGCTCTCTCTTTTGTGGCCACAAATAGTTCTAGCATTTAAACAACAGTAGTAGCATGATGGAGATATTTACCCCATAAAAGGTTGACACAATCTGCCAAGTTATTTCAGGAGGCCTCTTGGAATCCAGGCAAGCATGTCACTGGCACAATTTAGAATTATGAGATCTAGCTCCACACCCTACATTTATTATTCAGTATTTGGGCAAGATTCTTCCCTACCCTGAGCTTCTGTTTTTACATCTGTAAAGTGGGAATCAAATAACCCCAACACTGTTTATCTCACATAGTTTTCAGAGTAATCAACTGAGAGATGTGAAAGAACTTTCTAAGGTGTACAGTGTGGTAGAGATGTTAGTGATTCATTTATCAGGAAAGAGAAATTCAGGAATGGAATAGAAAGTGAGCAGCCATATTGAGGTCTTTCTCTTCTCTTTGCTGTGAAGTCCATGGAAGTGCTTCTGCTTAAGGGCACATGTGTGTGTGTGTTTCTTCATGTGGGATATGTGTGGGTCAGAAAGAACATCCTACTACCTCATCCCAGCCCCTACTGACTGGCTTGCTTGTCTGTGTTGGGGCAGAGCTCTGGTTACAGACCTGTGATCTGTGAAACAGGAAACTAACACACACATCAATCCAGAGAAATACGGCCTCCTCATACCCTGAGCAATTCTCTCAGCCAGTGGAAGTCAGGACAGGCTTCCCAGAAGAGGAGTCACCTCTAAAAGGAGAGGAGTAGCAGACTGACAGGGCCTCTTGCATCACTGAGTCCCTGATACCCTGCTCACCTCTCCTGATATCTGAGCCTCATGCCCAATTCCATGAGTGTTCTTTGGTTTCCATCTCTAACTGATTGCTACGGTCTGAAAAGATAAGCCGTGTATCGCTGATGAGGACACTGTGTTTTCAAAACATGCATAATTAGTTTACTTTGGCTGTACTGTAACTATTTCTCTCTATCTTCC
The DNA here is from genome assembly GCA_006408675.1 of Madoqua kirkii. NCBI lineage: Eukaryota > Metazoa > Chordata > Mammalia > Artiodactyla > Bovidae > Madoqua > Madoqua kirkii. The sequence goes on from SJYC01079809.1 coordinate 16,506, forward strand.
ACGTGAGTAATATCTGGCTCTTAGTCGCATCTGTGCACGAAGCACTCGGGACAGAGCTCTGACCATGCCGAGGCCATCGGTACACAAGTGACCAGATGAGAGACGTGAGGTGTGGGGCGCTCTTCAGGCACACGTCTTCCTCCACGGTCTTCGAATGTGACATTTTTCAAGTCAGGTGTGTCTGGTTGTAGAATGAAGGGCACAAAGATCACGCCTTCCCTTATTTCCCTTTGCAGAGCAGGCCATGTGCCTTTGCTAGGATGTGATTCTGGCTACACATTTTTCTCAGGACTTGACTAGACTATTGCCCCTGGGATAAATTCCAACCAGCTGGACCAGGCCCTGAGGTGAGTTGGGAAAGTGATAGTGTGTAAGGCTTAATGAGAAAACCATCATATTGGTATATGCATTTTGGAGGAAGGTGAAAGTATGTGGTTTCCATAAGGAATTTGTTTCCAAGAAGAATAAGAAAGGCTGTGGGTTTAGCTGAGTGAATCAAGTTGTCTGCTGGCAGATTGTTTACAGTTGAGCCACCAGAAAAACCCCAAAGGTACCCAAAGAAGGCACCAAAAGAAGGTAGAAATGTATCAAAATCCTTGGACTTTCTATCTGACTTGCTTCCTTGATAGCTTAGTTGGTAAAGAATCCACCTGCAATGCAGCAGATCCTGGTTCGATTCCTGGGTCGGGAAGATCCCCTGGAGAAGGGATAGGCTACCCACTCCAGTATTCTTGGGCTTGCCTTCTGGCTCAGCTGGAAAAGAATTCACCTGCAATGTGGGAGATCAGGGTTTGATCCCTGGGTTGGGAAGATCCCCTGGAGAAGGGAAAGGCTACCCACTCCAGTATTCTGGCCTGGAGAATTTCATGGACTGTGTGTGTATAGTCCATGGGGTGGCAAAGAGACAGGACTGAGCGACTTTCACTTTCACTTCACTTTCCCTGGGGATCATCTTCCAGCTTTCCAGATCTGTCCTTTGTTGGTACTCAAGCTTCCATCCATTTCTCTCCTTTGCTGCCTCTCTCTAGGGCTCCATTTCCCCAAAGACTCCAAAAGGCACGCCCCATACTGAGCTTGGTTGTGTGTCTCACTTCCTCCACTGAGAGGCTGCCCCCAAGCGACAGGACTGTATAGCTTCTAGACCACAGCACAGTACCAGCACCTGACAGTCACCCACTCAAGCTGAAGCAATGGACAGATAAATAGATGTGTTCAAACATTATAATTCTCAGTGGAAGCTGTGGATTTTAACAGGGGCCTCCTGGAGGAAGCCTGAAACCAAAGATGAAAAACTATGATGATAGAAATGTCACGCTCCATGACAAGCTCCCAAGGAAGTAAAATAGGGCAGGAGGCATAGCTGGGACTTACTGCACTTTACTAATAAGACTTCCACTCACTCGGGCCAGTATAGGACAGCCCTGGGGACTCTCAGGCCAGAGTGAGGGGAAAAGTTATCGAGAGATGAGTATCACTTTCTGCAGAAGGAGTGACAGTGAGACAGGATAAAGGGAGAAGGAAGTGCACAAACACAGCTTACATGCCTTGTGTTTCTATTAAGTTTTAAGAACCTTTGAGATTTTGTTTTTCACATAATCCATGGTTACCTAGGCCAAGCAGACACAGGACTTGGTTCAGAGTGCTGAGAATGAGTCATTGTAATTTCTTGATGCTCAGCTCTCATACTGCTCCCATCAGGACTTCAGCAGGGTTACATGGATGCCTGGGCTTCCCAGGTGGCCCTAGTGGTAAAGAACCAGCTTGCCAATGCAGGAGACATAAGAGATGCTGGTTGGATGCCTGGGTTGGGAAGATCCCCTGGAGAAGGGCATGGCAACCCACTCCAGTATCCTTGCCTGGAGAATCCCATAGACAGACGAGCCTGGCAGGCTACAGCCCATGGGTCACAGAATCAGATATGATTAAAGCAGCTTAAGGGAAGCAGGGGGAGGCCTCCAGCAGGTGATACCAACAGCTACTCTAGGCCTCCTCTGTATAAGCTCCTTGTGTCCAATAAAATGTCCCTGTGCTCTGCATGCTAAGTTTCTTCAGTAATGTCCAATTCTTTGTGACCCTATGGACTGTAGCCCTCTAGGCTTCTCTGCCATGGGATTCTCCAGGAAAGAATACTGGAGTTGGTTGCCATTTCTTCCTCTAGGGGATCTTCCCATCCCAGGGATCGAATCTGTGTCTCTTAGGTCTCCTATATTGGCAAATGGGTTCTTTACCACTAGCAACACTTGGGAAGCCCCCAAATTCCCTGTGTGTCCATAAGTGGGAACCCTTCTGCTCTGACCCACCCACACTTCACATTACCCAGGGATAACATGTCCTCATGTGGTCTTTTTGGAGTCCTGTTGCTATACCTGCCACATCACTGGTGGCTAATGATATTGGGGTCCTCTTGGCCACTGGACCGCTTTTTCCTCTCACTCTCTTTACACGCTTTGATCTTGGATTGTGGCCTTTCCAAAGAGAGATGACCATTCTTTGAGCTAGAATCTGACTTGCAAGAGCTTTCGAGGTGGGCCCAGAATCAGCTGAATTGATACCATTGGTGCAGCCATCATCCTCTCCTACATGTCCTGCCTCTCCTTCTGGGTCCCTCTTGTCAACAGGATCCTAATGGATCCTCCTGAAAGTACAGAGACAGTGACCAATTGTTGTGTTAACAATTCAGGAAGATGGTGTGGTCACCAAAGAGCCAACGGGAGAGGGCAGACAGGTGCCCAGTGCCCTTACTTCTACCAACTCAATTCCATCTACACTTCTGGATACCCCCTCTGCAGAAAGCACTCTGCTAGGTACCTGGGACATGACCCTGGCTAGTACCCAGTATGTGCCCAAGTCTCCATCCACTGAAGGTAGTAGGTATGAAAACCAAACATTGCCGGGGTCCAGCCCCGGTGGATCTAGGGTAATTTGAAGGGGAGACAGAATCAGCAAGGAAAAACTTATTCATTTAGAAATTTAAAGAGAGATTAGGAAAAAATAGTGTAGTAGGAAAATTAGTGGAGAAAAGAGGCTGATATCCCTTGGTTTACATGGAAAGCTAATAAAGTCTCAAGACAAGAAACTTGCACCGTCTACGCTGGGCCACAGGCACCCGCTTGAATAGTGGAGGGTGCCCCACCTTAGGCTCCCTCTCACATGGGTCTTAGAAGCCCGGGGAAGTAAGTAGACTCAGTGAGCCTCCGCATTCCAAGGAATCAGCCTGAAAAAGAGAGAAAGGGAGAGGGAGAAAGAAAGACAGTCGACACGGAGGAGGCCAAGCTTGTGCAAAAACCCCATAACTTTATTATTTAAAAGGTGTTTATATACCCTAAATTTTACATAATGGAAGATATAATCATGCAGGGGCAGCAGTCCTGACCCTTTCTGTATATGTTTTTGTATACAAAAGGTCTCAGGTAATTTACATTATCTTCTGGCCAAGAGGCCTGTTAACACTTTATGGCTCTCTTCCTTAATGAATGTTAATCTCATTTCCTCTGAAGTGTTTTTCTTTAATCTGCATCACCCTTAAAGCACTAAAGTTACTTCCCTATAGAACAAAGGTGCAGTGGGTTATAGCAAAGAAGGTACTTAATACAAAGATCTATGTTGCTTCTTGTTTTTTCTATATACCAACTATATTAATTAACACACTCCCGGATACACAACAAATAAAGGATATGGAAACTTCACAGCAAGTATTGGCTCAGCAATGAAATGCTTAATCTGTTTTATTCTAATGATTTTTCCTAGAATATTTTAAACTTTTTGTGCCTCTCGCGGTTGGGAGGCTGTAAACAATCACAGGCGCAGTTGTAAAAATCCGGACAGACCTGTCAGGCAAGTTAGAAAGCCGTCAGAGGGGTTTGGACTGGAATACTCTATTATGCCCAGGAGACTTATTATCTAAAAGCTCTGAATTAACTTTTTCCAGAAAAAGGTGGTGAGGGGATAGCCCCCTGTTAATTGCAGAAGAGTAGGTGGAAAGCATAACACAGTAAAGCAGGCAGACTCTGGTTTTGGGGCGTGGATGCTCAGGAAATTCCAAGGGGAACCCCTGAAGCCTGATCACGCCCTTGCGTTTTGTCAGACTTCCTTCCTCATGACTTTCCACGGGCGAGGTTCCTCATGCTGGCTTCCAGCAAAACATGGTGCAGGAGATAGATTTTCAGGGGACAGAAATTCCCCAGAGGAGGAAATGGTTCTATCTGCCCAAGGAGGTTGGTTAGGGAAGAGTCTAACACAGATGTTCTGTCTGAGCTTCATTTTGAAGGATAATTAAGAGCCTAAAAGGGACACAGGGGCATTTCCAGGCAGGACAAAAGTTGTATGAGTAATAATCAGCACAGCTATCTTGTTTGACTCTGTGGAGTTGGATGGCACCCAACTCCAATATTCTTGCCTGGGAATTCCCATGGACAGAGAGGCCTGGTGGGCTGCAGTCCATGGGCTCCCAAAAGAGTTGGACACAACTTAGCGACTAAACCACCACCATGTTGTTTGAAGAGTTTAAAATATTTTGGACTACAGGCAGCCATAGAGACAGGGAGGTTTAGAGGAGAATTAAAGCCAGTGGCTTTATTTGAGTTTCTGTAACCTTTGGGCTTACTGATAACACTGATTGAGTTGTTTATTAATGTCCTACAGAATATGAACTCAAGGGAGGTCGAATTGAAGTGTGTGATGCGTGGCCAACTACCAAGGCCGAGAGGGCTCCTGCAAGTGGAGCCCAGGTGGCCCTTCTGTTGGTTGCAGCTCCAGCTCCACCTCCTTTCTCAGCACATAAATCTCCCAACCACACTGAATCTCCGCCTAATGTGAACAGCAGCTCCACACTCAGAAGCAGACAGAAGGCAGCACACACAGCTGAAAGGAAACTCAGAGGCAATCGCCAAGAAAGTGGCCATGGAGCTAATCCCAAGCTTTTCTGCGGAAACCTGGGCTCTCCTGGCTACCGGCCTGGTGCTTCTCTATCTGTGAGTAACCATCAGGCTCATCTCCTCTGTAACCTGGGTCTTGGGGATGCTTAGCAGGAAAGGGGGTTCCCTTAGTTTATTAAAGTTCAAAGTAAATGGAGGAGAACTTGCTCAAGCATCGGGTGCTATGGGCACCAAATGGGTTATTATTGATCTTACCCACATCTGTTGAAGGAGTTAACTTTACTCCCAAGTTGCTGTTAGCATAGTTAGGAGGGTTTGTGACATTCTTTGCTCCTGTAAATGACCCTTTGATTGACTACCAGTTTGCATGGACCTAGAGTAGTCAACCAGAGTCCATCAAGGGCAAATTAAAAACAACTGGCCCACGTGCAGCATAGTCCTCACTGATTCCCATGGCTGGGAATCCTGGAGGCAAGAAGCAATGTGGGTTTTTGTTTCATTCTCTCTGACTTGGATTCTGTACCTGCTGCAAGAGACATGGGGAAGGACCATCCCCTTTGTCACTTGGGAGTTCCTGCTCTGGAACTTTACTCCCAAGTTGCTGTTAGCATAGTTAGGAGGGTTTGTGACATTCTTTGCTCCTGTAAATGACCCTTTGATTGACTACCAGTTTGCATGGACCTAGAGTAGTCAACCAGAGTCCATCAAGGGCAAATTAAAAACAACTGGCCCACGTGCAGCATAGTCCTCACTGATTCCCATGGCTGGGAATCCTGGAGGCAAGAAGCAATGTGGGTTTTTGTTTCATTCTCTCTGACTTGGATTCTGTACCTGCTGCAAGAGACATGGGGAAGGACCATCCCCTTTGTCACTTGGGAGTTCCTGCTCTGGAACCTCCTTCCCTGGTGTTATTTACACAAGGCACTGGATGCACCCAGACTTTACTGGGAGACCAGAAGACCAATCACCCTTCTTGTCATGCTCAGCCCTTCCCTGCCGAGGTCCAGCCCCGGTGGATCCAGGGTGATTCGAAGGTGGGGACGGAGTAGGCGTCCTAGAAAAAACTTATTTAATTACAGATATATAGAGAGATTAGAAGCTGATAGTGTAGTAGGAAAATTAGTGGAGAAAAAGAGGCTGAATAACCGGTTTAAGTGGAATACTAATCACCACCTACGTAGGCCACAGGCATCTTTCCGTTCTCCTGAAGGAGAGGAGGCACTGAGGCCTCCTCAGTCCGATCTTAGGAGCCCAGGCAGAGTTAGTAGGCTTGGTGCGTACCCCCATACCAGATGGGAATTCAGCCAGGAAAATGAGGAGTAAGAAGGAATGACATGGGCAGTCAGTCTTTCCAGGAACTGATCCCATTTCTTTATTTTTCAGGTTTGTTTTTATACCTTTTGTTATACATAGGGATGAATACAGAGTCATGTGGGGGT